>JAGFPH010000256.1:376170-408815 GCA_018207615.1 Philaenus spumarius | reverse complement strand
CAATTCGGTTCACTAAAGATAATAATAAAAACTGAAAGGTTTGTTTTGAACAGTTTATGTCATTTCCTTAACAGAGCAATTCGGTAATTTTCCAAGCCACCAGTATGCATCATATTAGTTATATTTCATTCATATTTTTTTATTAAACGTTAAAGTTTTATCAGTTATTAATGTGAGAAAAAATACATGAAAAAGTTAGTAAGCGAGGAGCATTTTTTTTTTTGTCAGTTACATTACGTCAGCGGCAAAGTTGTAGATAGTTGAACCTTAAGATTGTATTTACCTTTTCTGAAGACGAGTACATAGTTTTGTCTCAGTGACAGGTTGGACATAACTAATAATGTACATGTTTCCGCTACACACGGCCGTAACTCAACGCTGTCCGGTTATTGAGTTATTGTGTCGATCACATCAAATAACTTCTAATATTATCGTATTAAAATATATTTTTTATGAAATAATAGTAATACTTAAAAATGAATGACAAATTTTAACTTCATTAATATGTTTTCCTGAAGCAATTAATTGTTTAGAGTAATATGCAAAATTCTTTTCTTTTTTTTACGGAATATTATTTATTGTTTTACCTTTCCGCGTTAAAATATGTTATGTATTTTTAAAATAATTTATGCTTCAATTATTATTTAAAAAAAAATTATTTGTAAAACTATTTTTCGCTAATAAGGTTAAAAGGATGATAAAGAAACCCAATCAATGGATACAATACCTTTACTGGCCCAAAAATTAAATTGTTTTACACAAACTGTTTTTTATTTTTGTTTCCTGAATGTTTTGGTTGAACACTTTTGAATACTGATGTAGTCTAATATTGAAATATTTGGTACATATAGCCTTGATTAATAATACATGGAGGTTGTCTTCTACGTCAAGGAAATGTCCATTTTGAAAAATGTTTAGCTCCACACAGTTTTTGAGGACGATTGAAGACATTTGAGTAAGAAAATAACAATTCCTGTTTTTCTTATAACATTTTCACTGATTTTACAAACTTTTACAACATCTGCTGATGGTTGTAATAGCCCGCCTTTGTTTTTTGATGCTACCAAGCTAATTACACTGAGCATCCACTCCAACAATGAACAACGGAAAGCGCGCGCCACTGTTGCGCAGTGTGGAGGGTACCAAGGTCGCCGCCATATTTCTCCGGCAGCTTTTCTCACCGGCGGACTATAACGCTCCCTCCATCTTATTTACATACTCCGTGCTCTCCGTGCAAATTCGGAAAGACAATCAGGCTCGGCCTGGACGGCAAAGTGACGTCTCAAGTTAGTACGATGCCCGCGAGCTTTTCGTGAGTCGAAGCATGGCAGCGTGAAGATGTATTCACGCTGATCGACACTAGTTTAGACCCTTAATATCTCTCAACTTTACTTACATTCTTTTATTACAGAAAAAGTGCTATTTTTATCTATTTTGATGCGGTAAGTGATTTATTTCTTAGTTTTTGTTGAGCGCTTTACAAGATTTAAAAAGGTGGTTTAGTTGCTGTTATAACAAGTTTTCACGATGCTTAAGTATCATATGCGGCACCTAAAATTTTATTAAATTTCTTGTAAATTGTAAACCATCAACAGTTTTATCAACTGATTATCGATAAAGGACCGTCTCACAAGCTAAATGGGACAGGAAATTACCCTCGGCCGATATACAATTCTCCAAAACACGAACCAAACTTATTCCATAATTTGTTTATACTGTAGTCTACTTTGTCAATCGCTGCTCAGACCCAAATTCGATGAAAGACAAGATATCTCATGCCACTCAAAGACAATGCTTAACTTTTCAGTAAACAAACTCTTATTGTATATTATTATAAAGAATAAACACTACTACTTCGTGCTTTATATCATTGTGTGTTTTTTTATATTTGTTTGCAGGGATATGGCTTGTGCCTTTGTTGATAGCCGGATTGGCCTACTACCGCTATGACAATTTCGATCCCGAATCTCGCCCGGTAAACTCGAGGCAACTCTATAAAGAATATGATTTTATAATCATCGGAGCGGGCTCGGCAGGAGCTGTCGTCGCCAACCGTTTGTCAGAGATCCCTCACTGGTCTGTGTTGCTGCTAGAGGCAGGACCCAATGAGAACGAAGTCACCGATGTACCTTCCCTGGCCGCTTATCTGCAGCTGTCGCAGTTGGATTGGCAGTACAAAACGGAACCTACAGGTAAACAATTACTACGAGAGAACAAAGTTTTCCCTCGTGATAGTTTAGGAGCTTTCTTTTTGCGAACAACCGTTAATATTAAACCATAAGTAAATCGATCAATTCAAACTCTTACGAAAATATAGCAGAGTCTTACAAATACACATAAAGAAAACTCACTATAGGCCTAATAGCTCTATGTAGTCTCTGTCTGCCTGACTTATCGCATTAAACAGTCTAAACTACAAGATAATCCTTCGAGAGGAAATTTAACTTTCCGGATGGTAATTAGAACATTTCCAGTGCAAGACTTTTAAGAGCTTCGCTCAGACATATAGATATAAGTTATGTATATAACTATTTTAAAATGATTAGCTTTTAATAAAAGCACAACATATTATATATCAATGTGTTCAGAATTAGTTATATTACATGAAGTAAAAACACCTAATCTATATATATAAAAGCCAAATACCACTCACTCACTGACTCATCACAAAATCTCAAAAACTACTGAACGGATTGGAACGAAATTTGGTATGTAGCTTCATCTAAGGCCATGGTGCTCACAAAGAAAGGGTTTCAAAAAATTCGAAATCTTAGGGGGTGTGTGGGGGGGTCAAAGTTACTAAATCACGATTTCTCTAAAACTACTGAACGTATTGGAATGGAATTTGGTATATAGCTACCTCTAGGCCCTAGGTGCTCGCTAAGGAAGGTTTTCAAAAAAATCTAAATTTTAGGGGAGTTTGGGTGGTCAAAGTTACTAAAAATTCCCAATAAGAAATACATAGTGTATTATATTAATTGATATATATATATATATTTGTTAACTTTGATTGGTCTATCAGTGCAAAGCCGGATCGGGCCAGCTAGTATATATATATATATATATAATCCAAATACCACTCACTGACTCACTCATCATGAAATCTCAAAGCACGAAATCTCATAGACCACCGATCGGATTGGAATGAAATTTGGTATGTAGCTTCCTCTAGGGCCGTAAGTGCTCGCTAAGAAAGGTTTTCAAAAAATTCTAAATTTTAGGGGGACTTTCGGGGGGTCAAAGTTACTAAAAAAACCACCGTATGGATTTGAATGAAATTTGGTATGTAGCTTCCTCTATTGCCCTAGGTGCTCGCTAAAAATGTTTTTTTTTTAAATTCGAAATTTTAGAGGGGTTTGAGGGTGTCAAAGTTACTAAAAATCCCCAAATTTAACTTTGATTTAAATACGTAAGCAAAGCCGGATTTAAATATGATAAGATTTGATCTCCGTGCAAAGTCGGATTGGGCCAGCTAGTAATATATATTTTAAAGTGACCATTAAGTATTTACAGTGAACATGAAAGCACTATCAACATGTTTCCTTTGACAAACTGTAGCAAACCACCAGATTCAGTAATTCAAATTTCAAAATATACTAAATGTAGATAAATCCATTATAAACATAATATGTACTACAATAGCAACTTATTTTCTAGAATAAAATAGCAAAATTAAAAATTGTTACAAAAATGTACGCTTTTTAATGGATCGAACACAGTAACAACAGATTGCTGATTTACAGATTATAGTCATAGATACAGGCCACAGTTATTTTCTACACTGGTTACTGGATAGCCTGGTACTTCTGCTTCAATACTATATACAATTTATAGATTGATATTATAGTAATGCTAGATCGCTTTTCGTATTGTCGCTAATCAACACTAGCACTTAATGGGTCCAAACATCGCACTCCGATGGAGGTAAACACTTTCAAATGTAAAAATTTTCCATTTCCAACATATAAAAAATTAAGAAAAAATTATATTTGCAATTTTTCACCCAAATTTAACAAACCTTGGAGTAGTAGTTTTTAGGGTGTTGTTAGCGAATAAGGGTTTTTAATCCTATATTTTGCCGGATACACTGAAGCTTCCAATGGTGTCCCTTAGTTTTTATTTATATGAATACTCTAAACTATGTAATATAGGTATAATTGACTTTCGTAGGAGACAGTGGTAAATCAGTTTTCACTTTTCTAAAGCAGCTATAAATGTTTTACCATAATCTCAAAGGAATGCCACAACAATGCATAATTTTGTAGTATTTTAAATATATTCAGGTTTCAGTCGTAAATAAAAATCTATCAAAAGTATAGTAAATTTTATATTTATTATCGTGCTAGGTCCTTAACCCAGAGGTCCGTGGATCGTAGCCAAGCTCCGCCAGCTAAAATATAAGCGATTTTCAAGGATATTATTATAATTATTATTATTTACGTTTTTTATGAGCTGGGTCCATAACCCAGAGGTCGGTGGATAATACCAAGCTTCGCTACTATTTAAGCAATTTTCCTGGATATTATTATTTATATTTATACTTGCTGGGCTTGCACCCCACAGGTCCTTGGATCGTAACCACACTATGCTACCACTTAATAATTTTTTCTAATATTATTATATTGGCATAACCCTAGCAATTGCTCTACATTAATAATACAATTAGTTACTTGCTGGTAATAATGTATAAAGGTGGCTTCATATAATAAATATACCAGTAAGCCGGTATTCTCAGCAAGTTTCAACTCCAAGCCCAAAATACCCAGCTTTGAAAAAAAACAATACAAAATCAATATACTGTACTTAACAAGGAAAATCTGAATTGTTAAATTAATATTTATACAGAAAAGGGGGCAGGAAAATGAACCCTTATTAGTTATTCTTTCCTGCCACACAATCGGTCGTCTTACCTAAGTCGTATGGTGAATTATTTTGCTCAGTCTAAAAAAAACACCAAAACTCCCAAACCTATAACTCTAGCACATCCTGAAACACTCACACAGACAAACCAAAAAATAAATAACACTATTTACTTTTTTACACACTAAGTCACAAAAAGAGGTTGCACATCCACTCAACGCAAAACCAGGAACACAGCAAACCAAAAGTGCTGGAACCTAGAGCTAGTTCACTTAAGGTTCGGGTCCCTAAATTCAAAACGGCGAAGTTGGCAACCAATTTCAATGTTAAAATAACTAACCATACCTTCACTTTTAAGCACATTTTTGTTATTTCCGTCAAGAAATGAAAGCTGTAGTTTTTTCTTAAAATAAAATAAATAGATTGTGGGTTTTGATTGCTAAGGGTTTTTAAAATATCTCTTTTTGCAACTGAGTAAAAAATTAATAAAGTTTACTATTTATATCATACGTTTATGAAAACAATAAAACATACGTTTTTGAAAAGGTATTCAGAAATCAACATCCGCATATGACAGTACTTCAAAATAAAACAAAATGTTTTAATTTATTCCACGAATTAATGGGAAAAATGACTTATTCTGTGGCATTGCTCTTATGGGAATCAGATTCAATATGGCAGACAGGGATTCAATATATCCTCCCTTTAAGTCATGTGACTTCATTGGTATTCTTAAAGGCGCTAAAGAAGATTAATTCAAAAAGCACCACTCATGACAATGTGTGATCCTATAAGGGTGTTTTAAGAATGATAGTGTTATAAGTGTTTATGTTTCTCATCAGCCTTACGTAACAACAAATTGCACTCTCTAACATCAAAACAACTATTCAAGGTTAATTATGCATCATGAACATATTTATTTGATTCTGTATTTATTACAGGGCGAGCATGTTTAGGAATGAAAGGAGGTCGCTGCAGTTGGCCGAGAGGCAAAGTGTTGGGAGGTTCCAGTGTCTTGAACTATATGCTGTATGTACGAGGGAATAAACTTGACTATGAAAGATGGGAGCGAGAAGGGAATTCTGGCTGGGGATATGATCAGGTACATATTTAAACTAATAATATCCTTAGTTTTGAGAGTATAAATCAACTCTTGTTATCAAGTAAAAGAATTTTGTATCCTTAAAAATTTGAGACAATTCCATCTCTGCTAATAAAGCCAGGGTATTAGCCAAAAAAATATGGTTGAAAAATTAAATTAAATTATCGAATGCCCGTAAGTCAGAATTAAATCGTCACTTATATAAAACCCATCTAGAATTATACTCTTCCATACATCCCACACAATATTCTAGTATTTTTCAGTTTATTGAAAACCAAATCGGCTTGCAATCACACATTCCACCCTAGAGTCATTAACAAATAAATAAAATACAATATTTTCTGATAATAAATTCAGCTTGTTAAATAACGGAATTAATTTATTATAACTTTCCCAAACCTAATAATAAAAAGAATATAGTTTCTGAAATATTACACTCTGAAGCCACATTGAAATCATTAGACAATGTTGAAACACGCAATTCGGCTAGGGTAATAGTAAACAATAAAATCAAAAGAGTATTCAACCATCCCAACTCTTTAAAATCTAATTTTTTTAAAAGTTTAAACATGAATCGCAAACAGCCTCAGACATCAGGTCGAAGTTAATGATGCATGCTGCTCAGATAACAAAAGCAGATAAAGGGAATTCAATAATAATCATGCAAAGGTCTCAATATATTGACAAAGTAAAACATTTTATCGATAATAAGGAATTGAACTCTGACCCCACTATTAGCCACAGCAAATCTACTTATAAACAAATTGATCTCAAATAGGACTGAATTGTTATCTGACAGCGATATCAGATATTTAAAGGTCATTAAACCACAAGCCCCATTTTTAAAAGGCCTAACTAAACTACACAAAACAGACATTCCAATACGACCACTCGTAAACTTTACCAAGGCACCTACTTACAGAATTTTAAAAAAAAATAGACCGCATAGTCAGGAGTGAAATAAACTGGAAAATAATTACTGTTTGAAAAACAGTTTAGAATTAGTAGACAAAATTAAAGATTTAAAATTTTTAAGAAATCATACTTAAGCTTCATTTGATATTGTCAACCTATGTACTAACGTCCTTGTAAACGAAACAATTCATATTTTACATGACAATTTAATAAAACACTCCAAACTTTCTGCTATTGCAATTAATGAATTAATGAGGTTAATCACTGAAGTACTAAAAAAAATTATTTCCAGTTTAATGGAGAGTTTTTCACTCAGAATGATGGACTTGCGATGGGTTCACCTTTATCGTGCATTATGGCAGTGTAAATTTTCCTGAATTACATGGAAAACAAATACTGTACATATGTTCCTCTGAGAACAGATACCATGTTAATTTTCTACCACAGGTATGTTGATGACATCATTGTCCTATTTAATGTTACCACCAGACAATTGAATCTTCTTGACAACTACCTGAATAAATAACATGCTAAATTAAAATTCACTCTCGAAATTAAATCAAACGAATGCTTAAATTACCATCTCTAAGATTTCTGATCACTTTGCTATTAAAATATACAGTAAGCCAACCACCACAGACCAGACCATACACAACAACTCTCATCATCCTACACAACACAACAGGGCCACCACAGCTTTGTGCTTAGGCTTTTGTCACATCCTCTTTCTGCGGACGACTTTGATAATGAAGTGTTAATATTAAAACATATAGCGGTGTTAAATGGTTATACTAGTTCCATAATTGATAGTATAGTTTGTAAACACAGGAAGAAGAAGAAAAACAATATAGAAATGCCTGCATTGTGAAATAATGATGCAAAGAAAAAGTTTATCTCCACAGAGTTTGGAAATTTTTAAAAAAATACTTTGCACAATGAATTGGCCAAAAACAATGTTACCAAAAACAATGACTTACAGTACAAACAATAAATTACAGGCAAAACTACATCAGATTGTTAAAGACGTTGCCGCGTACTTGGAGTCTACAAATTGATTTGTGATGACTGTCCTAAATATTACATAAGTCAGACCGGTCGTTCGTATGGTAAGAGATTTAAGGAACATTTGCCAAAATCTAAAGGTAGCTCTATAAAATCTAATTTTGCTGCCCACCTTATTGGCTTCGATCATAAATATACCGACCTACAGACCAACATGAAGGTGATAAAATTCTGCTATAAGAGATACATGTGTGTATTCGAAGAAGTTGAGATTTATAAGGCGGTAAAAATGGAACCGCGTAATGTCCTAAATGATAAATTATCTTTTAATTCTAACATAATATTTGACACTGCCTTGAAAATATCGAATGATTTTGCGAAGGAGGGAGGAATGTCACTGACAGTTAGAGGGGATCCTTATCGGTAGTTCTGACCCGGCTTTCGTGCTGACAACATTGAGTGTTGTACAAATTAATAAAATGTATACATTGTTTGTGTTTTGTGTTTGTGTTGTGCAGTTTAAATGTTGCAACAGTTATTTAATGTTTTGGCGACCTCATATGTGTGATAATTTCAACACTTGATGATGGATGAGTGAAATTCATCCGAAACCGCGGTAGTTTTTTTTAGCGCATAGAGTGGATCACTTGTCGGACATATAAAAGGTAATATTTTATTAACATTAACCTATATATAAAGTAACTTCTGTTTGGATTACTGTTAAGGGCTTCTTCACTCTCCATTGGTAGGAAGTACACATTCCTGCCTGGGCTAAAAATAACCTTTAATGTTAGGTTAATTGAACTGGACGAAGATAAGTTAAACAAAAACTAACTTCAAAATCTAATCAACAGCGGTTACTATACTGTAGGAGTGTAGGGCCTAATTTAAATTGCCAATTGTTTATAAAAAAATATTTGGGTTAAATTACTTTTGTAAGAATTATTTTCAAAACACAAATAATAACTATGATTTTTCATCATTTTTGTATTTTGTTTAATGAATTAATATTATTAGTTTGTAGTTAAAATAAAATTGGTGCATTAGTTTTGTTCACTATTATTCCATAGTTTTTGTATTTATAATAATTTAAGTCTAAGATTACGTAAAAAAGTATAAATGCTATATATTTTGTAATTATGTAGTTAATTTATATATAATAATTTAACAATGTGATCCGTAAACTTTTGTCATTTGAGTTGAGACATACATTTAGTTCATTGCACGAATTAAACACCTGTATAGTTAATTATACTCAAACATATTGTAATCATCATAACACATCATGATTAAGCTGTTAAGATTAAGATCAGCTGTTAATATCTTCAACTGTAAATGAACTACAAATAATGAATTTTATAGACTTTTTCGATTTTATGGCAAATTTTCTTGAGTCAAAAAGAGTATAACAATAGAAAACTCGTTAAGACTGGTCGGGTAAGCTCTAGAAATAAGCCAATTAGGTCAAACACACATTCCTTCCTTATATTTTAGTTCCTATGATTAGGGAATTGTGCCGCTCTCGGTGTGCTTTCCAAAATCGAAACGATGTGCTAGGGCCCCTTAAATCAAAATACAAAATGAAACTCAAAGGTGCACATATTAAATAAAACAAACGCAAAAATCTTTATGGGATCCGCCACCTTTAATGTATTTTTGTTAAATTTTTTGGGGAAATTGGCTGCTAAAGGTTTTTTTGGTTTTAT
Organism: Philaenus spumarius; assembly: GCA_018207615.1. Classification (NCBI taxonomy): domain Eukaryota; kingdom Metazoa; phylum Arthropoda; class Insecta; order Hemiptera; family Aphrophoridae; genus Philaenus; species Philaenus spumarius. The sequence goes on along the minus strand of JAGFPH010000256.1, from coordinate 399,230 downwards.
TAGTGTTAGTTATAAGGTTTTCAGGTGATAAAATTTTTTTTATCCCTTTGATGTACTTTAACGTATCGTTTTTATAGATATTTTTTTAACTTTGAATACCATTTTTGTTTTTTAACAAATTGTCAAGATGTTTTTATATTTTGTTCCTTACAACCTAAAGAAACTTTTGTCTTATGGAAAATAAGTTAACTTAGCTGGAAAAAAGTTACAAGCAAACCAAATATTTTTTATTTTTCACTAAAATATATAAAACACTTGTTTATGGTTATTTTTAAAGTCAGAGTATTTTCCATAAGACAAGATATTGAAAATATAACAAAGAAATAGTGGTAAAAATTTCATAATTCTATGTCTAATACTTTAGATGTTATTCAATTTTATTTTACAACAAATACGGAAAATCCAACTTTCGGAAAACGGAGTTCAAAGAAGAGGATTACACAATAAAATTCAATAATTGTCACTATCATGGATTCAGGCTGCGATCATAGAGGTAGTAAATATATAATAAAATATATATATATATTTATTTATGCTATCAAAGATACCTTTTTTACTATTGGTCACATGGTTTAAAAATATTGATAAGCACCAAACCAAAATATTTGAGTAAAAATCTAATTTTTATAGAAAACGTGCTGTTTGCATATCAGCAGTAACGTTTTACTTTATTTATTTTTGTATGAAAAAATGGTAAAATTTACATGAAAATTTACACACATACTCAGAAAAGTATGTATAATAAAAAAATAATATTTTTGGAAAATGTAAAAAAATGCAAAAACTTGCCATTAAAGGTGGCGGATTCCCTAAGGTATAAAAGACCAGTGGATGTAGGCTTTATTTAATTTATTGAAAGTTAAAAACTTAAGTTATATAATTGCAACAATCAGACAGTATGTCCTATATACACAATAAAGAAGGACAGATGGGATATAATTAAATATTGATATAATAACATGAGATATTTATTCTATCAAGACTCTTGTTATATCCAAGTAAATTTGAATAAAACAATTTCAACAATAACTGATGCAATAATGAAGCACATACCTTTTACAAATTTTATTATAATGTATGTTGTTTCACCTAAGTGATATTATATATTATAGAGAAATAAATCAACCCTTAGGGTATCAAGAGCGGCATAGGCTCTAGAATCTCGATTTGGTGAGGCGGTATTTAAGAAGGAAAATATAATTTTGCAAATTGATTGTTTTTTTACTATGTAATTTATAGATATAGAAACAAATTCAGTTGAAATTTTGCACAATAGTCAATAATGTAAATGCCTAGTTAAAAAAAAATCTTCTTGCTACAATAATTTGGTTAAAAATTATGGCTATTTAAAAATTTCAAATGAAAATCATTAAAAAATCTTAAATTTTTTCAAAAAACGTCAATAGTAAATTTGTATTGGATGTTTAGTTTTCTATTGAACTGTATATCTATCAAAACTACCAAACAAAGAGTAACAGTAAAATAGCCTATTATTTATTTTAAAAATATTTTCCACATTCCAAAACATGTCAGTACAGTACTATAGAAATAACAACAACCAAAATATGTATACAATTAAACATACACTAATAAAATTAAATAAACAAATCATGTCTTGAAATATGGATAGGTGACCTCCTAGCTTGGTAGCTGTGTGAAGTCACCACTTAAAAAAGAGAAAAAAAGACAAGTCTTCGTCAAATGCTACAGAAAAAGAAAAAAAGCAAAGAAAATTAGCATAAAACTATCTGAAGTAACTTAGATAAAATAAAACCTGATCACAAAATCTCGCAATAAATACGTTTACTAACCTCAAACGCATTTCAACAAGAATGGCGACATTGTCGTTGAAATGCGTTTGAGGTTAGTAAACATATTTGTTGTGAGATTTTGTGTTCAGGTTTTATTTTATCTAAGTTACTTTCTCACAAGTCAAGCTCATTAGTTATTTATATCTGAAGTAACTTTAAACCTCACTAAATAAATTTTTGAAACATAAAAACTAAAAAATAAATAAGTAAACTAAACCAAATAATGCAAGTAAAAAAATAAAATAAAATACTACAATAAATCAAGTAATAATAATAATACTAAGCTTATTGCAATATAAATCATCAGCTATTAGAGTATATGTATAAACAACATATCCAAAGAATACTCGTACATGCATAGGCCTAACACAAGCATCACAAGCAGCCTAACAATGAGACATTCATACTGAACTTATTAATATATAAGACTAATCAAAGGAAAAACAAACAAAAAAACCCTTTATTTTTAGAAATATTCTTCAATGTTATTTATTGAAAAAAGCTGTCACTTTATTTTTTTTTTTTTTTGGCAATTGGCTATTGGTTGAACAGGTTTGGAACACAATATTAACAAAATCTCCCTAAACGCTTCACTATTCCGAAGAGGTACTGCTACTAATTAGTTTGAAAACAGTGCATTTCAATGATATAGCCTACTGTTCTCAGCAGTGCACAGTGCGCACTAATGTGCACTGTTTTACTTTACCACATGTCATGTCAGATTTGGTAAATTTTAAGTAGCCGGTTGTCTAGATCTGCAGGCACAGTCATGTCTTTCATCCTTGTAAACAAATAATCAGACATTTTAAAACAAAATCAATATTTAAATAAATAAATGTAAATGAAATAGCTTCCTTTAAAATGCAAGAACTTCAGTTAAAAGCTAATATTTTTTTTACTAAATTATTAGTAGACCTGTTAATACAAAATATAAAGGGTGTATCAGAGCGGGTGGCCGGCTTGTATAGCAATGAAACGAGAATACTCAGACATTTAGTTTAAACTGATAACCCCCTATTTCGACCCCAAGGAATTCAGGAAAAATATTTTCAACCCTCTAAAATGCCTCAAAAGGGTATTTTTTGGGGGTGGGGGTTGGTTTTTGGGAAATTTTCGATAAACACGGAGGAAGTACTGCGAGCAGTTGATTCCTTTCGAACCCGTGTTGATTTGTGTATGGAACAAAATGGATGGCAAATAGTACTGAAATAGGTCTCGATAATGGAGGAACTCCGAAACGCTTACGTTAGGATTGGCAGAAAATTGTACTGAAACTTATTTCATGGATCCTACCAGATATAATTTGTATAATAACTTTAAATTAACACATAATCAGTCAGACAGAACAAGTTTAAATTATTAAAACAAAGAACTTTAGTTTAACTTATAAAAAACAATATTATATGTAAAACTACTACACATTTCTATTATCATTGCAAAAAGTTGGTACCTTCGCTCTGCGGTTAGCAAAGATTTGTTCAAATTTACAACTGCTCTTGCTCTCTTTTAAAGTCACTATAAAAAAGGAATTAATTGAGTATGTCACCTATAAGAGCAATGAGTTTTTTTGATTTTGCCCATTTGATTGGCAAAAGATAGGCCGGAGCAAAAAATATAAAAAAATTGGAATTGTAGAAGAGAGTGAATTGAACATACAAATTGCATGACATTTTAGTTATTGGTACATTTGTATGTTTTAAGTTGTTGAATTGGTCCTGTTTGTGTATTTGTTTGTACTGTTGGATTATATTATTGTTATTATTGTTTTGGAGTTTATTATGGTGTAATAAATTTTTATGTGTTGTATTTGCTATTGTTGGGTTTATGTCAGTATTGTAGGACTAAGCAGTTATTATTGTAATGACATTGCTATGCACCTTGTGATGCATCTGCAATAAATAAGTAAATTGGTTATTTCCCAAAGGACATGATTCGTATTGCTATATATAATTATGTTATCAAATATATGTAGGCCATGGTCCTTAAATTACAAATTACATATAATATGAAACACCATATTTGCGTGAACATGGGTTTTGGGCTAGTGTGAAAAACAAGTACAGGAATAGACTGTGTGTGGTAAACAACTTAAGATTAAAGACAAGCCCTCTATTGCACCTGACATATAAACTTTAATAACAAATAAGTATAAGAACAGCTAGTTTCTCATTAAGTTTCCAGATAAATACATTTTAGTGTTGGAAAATTGTATTTGTTATTTATTTATTCAATATTGTTTTGTTTTTTTACAAAAGTATTTGTATAAAACATGTCATACACAAATTACAACACATTGGAACAATACACACAAAATCACAAAATACAATTAAACAACAACCAGCTTAAAAACTAGAGAACAATATACAATAATTAACATAAATAATACATCAAATTGAAAAAGTAAAAAATCTGTAAGAATAACTTAATACGATAATAAGTTAACAAACTAAACCATTGCAAAAAAAAAAAGAATGAGATAACATCTATCATAAAATAGCACAAACTCATTATTTGTATGAAACAGTTACATAATACAGCTTTTTCTAGTTTTATGGATTTATTTTCTCTATTTTGTTTTATTTATACTTTTAAAGTAACATATTTTGTAATTATACTTTTAAAGTAACATATTTTGTAAAGTTATTCAGATGTGTAAGGATTGTATTTGGCCCCTCAAAAAGTTATAACATAACCAGTGGTAACACCATGACCCTGGCTCAGCTTCCAATGCCTTAATCCATATCAGTTAATTCATCGTTTACTAATTCAGGGGTGTTAGTTTATTTTTGTTATTATGTTACAGGTACTGTACTATTTCAAAAAATCAGAAGACAACCGAAACCCATACCTGGCTGGTAGTAAATACCATAACCAAGGCGGTTACCTAACCGTACAGGAAGCACCGTGGAGGACACCATTAGTCCTCGCCTTCGTCCAGTCAGGTGAAGAAATAGGCTACCAGAATAGAGACATTAATGGGGAAAGTCAGGCAGGGTTTATGGTAGCTCAGGTGAGTGTGACATCATTAGACTAACTGGAGCGGGGATGGACGTGCCAGAAAAAGTAAACTATTTATATATATTTACTAAAAGTAAATAATTTATTGTAGAAGGAAGGAAAATGTGTGACAATAAGCAGTTATTATTACAACATAAAACAATTGATAAAATATATAATTTACTTACTCCAGGGAACAATTAGGAGGGGAAGTCGCTGTAGCACTGCTAAGGCATTCTTGCGACCTGCACGGCTCAGATCTAATCTACACATCGCTATGAACGCACATGTCACCAGAATACTTATCAATCCTAAAACAAAGAAAGCATATGGAGTTCAGTTTATCAGGGATGGGATAAGACAAGTTGCAATTGCAAGGAGAGAGGTAAGTCGAGTTTATGTCTCTCAAAAATAGTTTTCCTTAATTTAACCTCTTGATGAAAAAAATAAAACATCCTTTGACCCAATACTCTGTCCAACTCCTCTAGTTACTCACATTCTCTCCATCTTTCTTGTTTCATTAGATTCCATAAATAATTGATCAAGGTATGAAAGTAGTTATCAATTTTGGAAATACAGTGTAAAAGAAAAAAAATTATAAAGTGAACGGTCTGTTAAAAGAATTAGAATTCAAGATCATCATCATTGGGAGGAATTCAATGAAAATTTCCTTCATGAAAATAGTAAAAGTTGTTTCTGTCCATACAAACCACTCACTGTCCTGTTTCCTTCTTGTCTCACTTGATAGCGATTATTACCACGATTGAACTAATTATTATTGTTTTTTATCTAACATTCAAAAACACAAGCACCTCATAATCAATCAAAAACAAATTCAATTGTGACGCGCTCAACACCTGAGTCCAGATTTTGAACTAGGTCAATTTATAGAGTTGGAGATTGATGTGCACTCCATGAATGGATTGTTTTTACTGTCTCTTTTATTATAAATAGTTGTGTATTGTTGGACTAAATGTAAATTCGTTTATAATACCAGAGGAGCACTAATGTACATTATCAGCCACATAGACTTAATGTATACAGGGTGAATCAGACCACCCATGTGCAATGTATAGCTACGGAACCAAATGAGCTGTAGACCTTTAAAATGAGGTATCACTCAACCTACCTTTACATTTGAAAATTTTCCTAACGACACTAACCCTCCAAAAAAAAGCACTTTTGGGGCATTTTGAGATTTGAAAATATTTTCACTGAATTCGAAATAGGGCGGTTTAAGTTAAAACGAAGGCTGTAGCTCATTTGGTTCAGTCGCTATACATTGCGCACGGATGGTCTGATTCACTCTGTACAGAAATTCTCCTTTCTAGGCTGGGGTTGCTTTATTTAAGTTACAGAGTTTATAAGAGCAGAGCCAAACATTGCTGAGGGTTTGTTGTGCAAATCCTTCTACTCCGTGAGTTCATCAGTCATAAGTGGTAATTCTTAAAATTTCTATTTAGTCAGCACCACGGGCGGCCCAAGATATAAGCCAACTACGCCGAAAGCGCCCTCCTCAACATGGGAATCTTCGGTAAACTATGTGAATATAGTTTACGACAAGAGAAAACAAAACCAACAACACAAACTATTTGGCATAAAAGAGTTAGTTTTCGTTTTTTCGATTGCAGTTTTGGCAATTAAAATCAACCAACCAAAATTATATATAAACTTAAGTATATTAAGAGAAATAAAACACAGCACATATGTACTTTGTGTTCAATATAGTAACAAATCGCCACTCTAATTGTTCACATATTTACGTTCAACTTTGAGTCAGGAACACTTGAATGGGCTGGCAACATTGGTAATTGAGAATGAATTGTTAAATGAAATGGAAACTGGCTTGCTACTTAAGGAGTTTTCGGAAGAAAAAGCCATGAAAATCCACTTTTAATTACAGGATATTCTTAGTTTGATTCTAAAGACACGATTTTTGTAATTTTATTGCAGCTGAATATCATTATGATAACCTGTAAATTGTAATGTAATTATAATTCTTGTTTGTAAGGTTTTGTGTGTTGTAATAAGTTACCTTCTAACTTTAAAATTTGGTCACAATAATTACAATTGGATAAAAATGTTCTGATTGGTTAATTGAGTTATAAGGGTGTAGGGGGGGGAGGGGTGGCAAAAAGTGGTTTGCTTACACTTGATTAATACCTAAGTGTTTTTGTTGTTCTGCCTTATGGACTGGTTATAGTATACTTATAATTAAATAAATACCTTATTTATATGTAAAACTGCTCGCAGTCCAGTAATCGTTTTTGTAATCGGTGACCAGACTTGGGATTAACGATTAAAAAAATTAACGATTAAAATTAATCGTTAAAAATATGGGTAACTTTTAACTTAATCGTTAGTTTTAAAACTGATTAACTTTTAACTCTTAATCGTTAAAATATTGGTTAACGATTAAAACTAACGTCAGTTAATTTGGCGGATGCTGGGAAAGATTTGTCACAATGGAAATGCCGGCCGACCGGGTGGGTGGGCCTGACGCGACAACATTCAATATTCCTAAGTTTGGGTTATTTAATGCTTATTGCCTGACCGGAAGGGATGGGGTGTCTAAAGAAAGATAGAACTAGCTATTAGCTCAGATACCTTATACCTGTATAAGGTACCTGGGCTATTAGTTAACGGTAACGTAAACAAAAAAAACAACGCCGTTAACATACCCATCAGTGTCATTCAATTAGCCCTTGGGTATACGCATGCCATTATTACAGTTGGATAGTTTTGTTAATTTTGTATAAGTTGTTTAATTGTTTTGCCCTGTTAAAGTGATTGACAGTTTAGATTTTATTTAGTGAGTTAGTGATTGTTAATAGTGAGTTAGGTCTAGTGTAGCAGTATTTTAATTTTATTATGTCTTTATTGTGGGTAGTCATTTCAAACTTTTATGAACAAATAACAAGGGAGGGAAATAGTTTAACATTTAAATGCCTATTGTGTTTACCAAAATTTAAAACAATCAAGGCTTCAGGGTTCAATTTAAGAACCCACTTAAAGGTAAGTTGTGTTTTAGCCGTTTTAGGTTGTTGCCTATCCAATTTTTGTCGTCTATTATTGATATTTGTGTTTTATTATAGTTTTATTATAGGGCATACGTTCAAGGGCATTTACATATATTATAGGGCGTTTGCAAGCATATTTTCAAAAATTCGCCAAATATAGTAAATTATATACCAATTCGAAAGTGGTCCGTAGCTTTTTTGTAGAGAAAGGTTCAAAGAATTTATATATGTCAGTAAAAAGTGATAGATGTAAATTTTACAAAGGATTTAGCTCAAGAAACAAAAAATGTTCAGTAATGAAAAGAAAAGGTTCAACTTTAGATCTACATAAAAAGTAGTAAACATTTTTGTATTTTTGTTTTCAAAACGTACAAAAGTTTTGTAATTTAGTTCTAAAAAGAACTGTATCAATATATTTATCAATTTCAAATTTCTTGTAGAGTTTAGATAAATCAAAGAATTGAATTGAATAATTGTAAAATGTTGTTTTCTAAAAGAATTCAGTTAGTGGTCCTCGAATCACAAAATGATATCAAACGAATAAAGTTCGAATAGGTTCCGAAAAATTGCTTCGAATCACAAAACCGCAAAATAGCGAAAACCAAATCTTATGGGAAAAGGAAGGTTATGTTCGTGACATATAGAACATTTTAAAACGTTATGTATAAGTACATACCTATAAATCCTATAATTAATTTATACATAATATACAGGCAATCCTTGTTATCGCGGTCCCGCTTCACGTGATTTCACTTTTACGCGGTAAAAAAGAGTAATTAAACGGTTTAGTATTTAAGCTGAGTTGTTTGGAGTGTAGGCTAGAGTTGATAATTCCATAAGTTATGGGAGCGTTGTTTGTCATCTCACTCTCCCCTCAAGGTCAGGGAGATGACCTCAAGGCTCTCATTCATAACGGTACCGGTACCTCTACCCATCCCTACTTGCTCTGTCATTGTTTGAGTTAGAACTTAGTAAAGTCCAGTAGCGAAAATATTCTAATCTAAAACGTAGTAAAAACTTAATTTCTTTCAAAATATTTTACTGTAATTTCAATTATTTCTCCCTACAACTTTAAATGGGATGTCCATGTTAATGTTTTTTAACGCCAAACCATTTCGGTGCGTGTGCAAGAATGTTTTCAAAAATTGGAAAAATATAGTAATTATAAACCAATCTAAAAGTGTTCCATAGCTTTTTGTAGAGAAAGGTTCAAAGAAGTCATATGTGGCAGTAAAAAAAACGATTGATGCAAAATTTACTAAATTATTAGCTCAAGAAACAAAAATTTTTAGTAACGAAAGGAAAAGTTCAACTTTAGGCCTACATAAAGAGTAGTAAACATTTTTGTAATTTTTTTCATAAATGTAAAAAGGTTTCGTAATTTAGTTTTAAATAGAACTGTATAAAAATATATATCAATTTCTTATTTTGAAAACATCAGTTTTTATGTTCCTACCACAAGACTGCTAACAAAACGGCCTAGATTGAATAGTAATTTAAACTTAGGAATGTATTCTTTGCCCAAAAATTAAATATTATAAGAAAGTGTAGAGAATAAATCAAAGAATTGAACCGTATACTTGTAAATTATTATTTCACTAAAGTATTTTAATTACCTTTACTTGAATCACAAAATGAAATCAATCAAATGAAACGTCTTGCATGCGTATTGATAAACCTTATGACATGCCGTATTTTAACTTTAATCAGTTAATTTTTTTTAACTTTAACTTTAATCAGTTAATTTTTTCAGACATTAACTTTAACTTTAATCAGTTATTTTTTTCTGGCATTAACTTTAACTTTAATCAGTTAAATATTTTGGTTAACTTTCCCAAGTCTGTCGGTGACGACCGTTTCGCCTATTTCATTCAGGCATTGTCAAACCGAAACTTTTATGTTATAGCATTTAATTTAAATGCTCGTCACTATAAAATTACACAAAAACACACAACACAACACATTACAACACTTTGAAACACAAAAAACTACATTTAAAATAATCGCAATGTTAATTATGTCATATACATGGACGCACGTGTTCACTGGTTCATTGCTTAGTCAGTTCTGAACAAAAAAACTATTTTTGCGGGTGGTTATGTCTTCTAGTTGAAGGGGTTAATTTAATTATACTGTCGAAGATGGTATTCGATTGAAAGTGGACTTTTTCGTTTAATAAAATAGATGGATCAGAAATACATTGTTTGTAAATTTGGAATTCTTCTAGGACATTCATAATTGGCCCTTTTGAGCATTTATGTAATATTTGCATATTGCTATCTATATTGGAATAATTGTGGCCTGTTTCTACTAGATGTTCAGCAAATTTAGATTTTATTGGATTAAGGTTTCTTTTCGGTAGGTGTTCTTTAAATCGGGTTTTAACTGATCTTCCCGTTTGGCCGATATAGTGTTTAGGGCAATTGTTACAGGATATTTTATATACGCTTGCATTAAATGGGCATTTTTCTTTATTTCTAGGTTTTAATGCATTTCCTAAATTATTTCCTGTTTTGAATGCTAACGTGTAACCTTGTTTTTTAAATATCCTTCCTGCGACATTCTCTACTAGTCCATGGAATTCCGTGCTGATATATTTGGTTTTTTCTTTTATAGTAGGTTTGCATATCTTAGTTTTATTCTTCACTAATTTGTCAATTATTTTGTGGTCATAAACATTCGAAACTGGGATCTGTTTTATTATATTAATTTCTTTGTTATAATCAACTGTATTCATGGGTACGGTGAGAATTCTGTGTACAAAGCTGGAATAGGCAGCCATTTTGTGGTTATGGGGATGATTGGATGTTGCATGTATTGTATGGTCAGTCTGTGTTGGTTTCCTGTATACTTTTAAAATTGAATTTGTTGATATTTTTAATTATGGTTAAATCTAGGAAATTAATGCTATTGTTTGTTTCTAATTCGTTGGTGAATTTAAGTGATGGGTGTATTCCATTCAAGTAGTTGGTGAACATTTTTAACTGTCTTATAGTACCCGTAAACAGACAAATGGTGTCGTCAACGTATCTGTAGTAAAATTGTATATCTTTTTGAAATTGATTTGAAGTATGCATTATGTATTTAGTTTCCATATAATTTAGAAATATTTCTGCCATCATGCTAGAGAGTGGAGAACCCATGGCTAATCCTTTGTTTTGCATGTAAAAAACATCTTTAAAAACAAAGTAGTTTTGTTGTAAGCACGTATTAAGGAGTAAGATTAGTTCGTCCAATCTGTCGTGTTCCATGGTATTATTGTCTAAAATGTTGTTTTTTATAATTTCTATTGTTTCAGATATTGGTACATTTGTGTACAGGTTTTCTATATCAAATGAAACTAGTATACTGTTTTTATTTATTTCTATATGGTTCAATTTATTAATAAGGTCTGCGCTATTTCTTAATGAATAATTATGGATGAAAGTTATGTTGTTTCTCAATATTTGATCCAATTTTTTCGACAGTCTGTACGTGGGAGCGTTTATGAAATTAACTAAAGGTCAGGCGCGGATACAGGGGGAGGGTCATGGGGGTCATGACCCCCCCAAACATTTTTTTAAGGCTTGATTTATATGTTTGATTTAACCCTTCAAGCGCCAAAGCCCGCCGAGTAAGTGGCAGGCAACATTATTGTATCGTCTGATTGTGTCGAATATTTCATATACTATAAATCATCCAATCGCAATAAAACAAAAACGATTGGAAAGAAAATGTTTTAAACATTAATTTTTGTATTTACAAATTTCTTCTAAAACGTTTATTTACATATTTTGTAATCATCGTTTGTAATTGTAGTTGTCTAAAAAGATGACGCCGCGCGAGAAACAAAAAGAAAAGACACAAAACTTTTCACTTTTCTAAGGCTCATAATCGTTAGACAGACTTGTTTTGAAAAGAATATAAGGTCACCCTTGGATTCGTCAAGATTTGAACTTTCTAACATTATTTTCCAATCATTCTACACTCTTATATTTTTTTTAGATATGAAGTTTTCTGTAAACCCTTAAGATTTGACAGTTTTTCAACCAACGAGCAAGCATATTTTATAATCGATATGTCTAGTACAAATCGATATACTTGTACATTGATGTTTATACGGATTTTAGTGTAAACTCTATATTATCGTTTGATATAAGGAAAACCTGATTTACTGTTCATGGGCTACAGCTATAGGTCTTGTCTGTAAAATATGTACCATTGCGCCGCTTGTCTTAGCGCATTTAGCCCAGCCAATAGAGCAAAAAGAAGTCTAATTTTATTCTTGAATTTAACAGCAAGGGACATAACACTGACTTTAAGGGTAGCACAACAAAAACTATCAGGGAAGGAGCTTTTGTGCATTTTGTATAAACAAAAATTACAATAAATAGTTAATATTATAAAAAAATGAATAACGATACTTCCAAAAAACCTACAAATATTTTTTTATAGACCCTGAATGAGAAAAGTCAGAAAAACGCTTAAAAACAAAAAAATTTTAAAATTCATATCTTTGTTAATTTACAGTATTAATGGCATTTTTTTCAGAAAACGATTGTTTATTATGTGTTTTTCAAACAGGAAGAAGATGAAATTTGTAGCATTAATAGTTTTTGCACAATTGCAGTATAAACAATGTAAGCCATAATTTTGCATATTGCGCCCAATTAACCTGAGTGGCCCGATTTAAATTTACCAAACGGATTCTGAAAGTAGACATTAAAATCTACAATTCGTATATCTGCGATTTTTTTAATAAGGTTGATAAAGTACAGTATAATAAAAATGCTTCAGAACATAGCGTGAATTTGCCATAATAAATTTGCCAATAGGCAATAGTGCCGAAAACAACAGCCTGATGCGGGCATTCTCGTTCTTTTCTCCTCCGCATTAAGCAAGATAATAGCCTAAATTGTTTATACTGCAATTGTGCAAAAACTATTAATGTGACAAATTTCATCTTTCGCCTATCTGAAGTACACATACTAAACAATAATTTTCCAAAAGATCGGCCCTAAATATTGTAAATTAACAAAGATATGAACTTTTGAAAATAATAATTTTTTAGCGTTTTCCAACTTTTTTCAGTGAAAAATGGTTCGATCGAGGTTTTCAAAAACCATTTTGTTGGTTTTTTATTTCTCTACAAATGTTTCGTTGGAAGTGTTGTGATCCTTGCATAAAATCAACGAACAACCCAAAAAGTCCAAATTGTTATTTTTGTTTATAAAAAATGGGCAAAAATTTCCTTGCCTGATAATTTGTGTATGTTATACACATATATGCTACCCATAAAGCCACTGTGAATGTCGCTTTCAGAAATTCAATAACAATAACAAATGGTTGGGCTACTTGTTTTACGGAGCGCGCCGCTGTATGGAGTTGTATGACTTCAATAAGTGAGGCTTGTGTTACGATGTTTACAATTTAGTGAAACAAAGTGGATATAATGATCGGGTTGTGGAGTTATGATTTTAGTACCGTTTCTGTTAACTCTTTAATAATTAGGGATTATTTTATTCTTTAATCTGCAAGAAACTCTTGCTCTTTCAAGAAAATATTTATGGTCTAGAAATACATTAAAAAAAAACTATTCAATAGAGTTTATACATATTTTTTTAATTCCTCAGACCCGTTGTTCTTAAATTCTTGGTAATGTTGTTTTCGATTTCTTATGACCCCTCCCAAAATGGAATCCTGGATCCGCCCCTGCTAAAGGTCTTATAGGGCATTCAGATTTGTGGATTTTCAGTAGAGATCTTAATTTAGGTGCGGATGGTTTGATAATTTTTATTTGTCTAATTTAGTTTTTGTCGAAAATGTGGTTGCATGAATTGATAGCCGTTTTTATTTCTTTGTTAAACCTTTCAGTAGGGTCGGTTTTTAGTTTAGTTATATTGTTTTCACTAAAAAGTTTTCTGTTTTTTCTATGTAGTTACGATTAGATAATATAACTAAGGTGTTTCCTTTATCTGCTTTAGTGACAATGGCATCGTGTAATTAATTGTAATTTAGACATTATATTTCTAGCTATATGTTGCTCATCATCGTAGCGGTTAGGTTTGTTTATATTTACTAAACTATCAGAGACTAACTGTGAATCGCACTTATCGCTGATCAAACATCTGGTTACGTTTTGTTTGTTCTGTGGCAAACATTGGATAGCTGCTTCGATGCTGATAAGTGCTTGATTAAAGTTTTCACGTTTTGGCTTGATGTTGTGCTTCAAACCTTTGTTAACATCCATGTTCAATCCATTTCCAGATTATTAACATTGCGGATTATTTAAGTAAAATTAATTAACATTGCGATTATTTTAAATATAGTTTTTTGTGTTTCAAAGTGTTGTGATGTGTTGTGTTGTGTGTTTTTGTGTAATTTTAAAGTGACGAGCATTTAAATTAAATGCTTTAACATAAAAGTTTCGGTTTGACAATGCCTGAATGAAATAGGCGAAACAGTCGTCACCGATTACAAAAACGACTACTGGACTGCGAGCAGTTTTATATATAAATAAGGTATTTATTTAATTATAAGTAAATACCTAAGGCCGCCCCTGCTCAGCACGTCTAAGTTTTAATTTATAGAAATATATTTTCTCCATTATATTGTATTTTAAGATGCATTAAATTTGCATCAAGTTTTTATGTTAAACGTGGCTTAGATAAAATGTATTTTTGTGATATCTTTGTTGTTCTATTGTATTTTTTTACAATGGCCAACATGTTTTTGTATTTGCCTATGATTGTACCTTAAATGAAATTATGTAAAACAGTACCCATCTTTATGGAAAATACTGCCTCCACAAGGGTGCTGCAACTGTGTTACATAATAATAAACCTCTACTACGATTCATGCCCTAAACTGTCCAAGTGGAAATAACACGTTATTTTACTGTTCTGTGTTTATAGGTCGTGTTATCAGCTGGAACCATCAATTCTCCACATCTACTAATGTTATCAGGAGTGGGCCCTCAAGAGCATTTACACCGCCATGGGATTCCTGTAATACACGATCTGAAAGTAGGCTACAATCTACAAGATCACGTCGGCATGGCGGGCCTAACTTTTATTGTAGACAAGCCAGTTGCTATAGTACAAGACCGACTACAGGTACTGTTTATTACTATTTTACATTTCCCCAACATACACCGCAACGATCTGTCGTTGGATCTTTAAAAGTCTGCCAAGACACGTTGCCCAATTCTTTGAGAACTCTGTGATCCTGCGGTAACAGTTCCAAAGGCTGTCCTAAGTACCGATCTTTCCTGGACATTGACTATCAGGTTACGGTGCTTTCACTACTACTTCTGCCCAAAGGAACTTTCGTACTTTTATATACTGCCAATATACTTCGTCCATGTAGTTTTGTAAAAGCATGTTGAAATGCAACCTATGTTACCCATTGGATTAGTAGTTTTCAAATAGTTCAAACACATAAAGAAGGGTATAGATGGAATTTATGTACCTTATATGGATATGTTGTAATAGAAAAAAGACAAATATAAATAAGTGGAATCTTCAATGTATGTTAACATCTTCAATGCGGTTTTAAATATGCACAGTTTGTACGATTGAGTAACATTTAATAGACTTTATTTCAATTTTCTTTGTCTGTTTGACAAATTTTACACTTGTAATAGACAGATCAAATACTAATCCTAAGAGGACATGGGATGTGTAATAACAATTAACACAAAAATAAATTAGAAGACAAACGATAAAACGCAATCAGTATATCGTCGCTTAAGAAATAATACAGCCTAACTAACATTTCAGCAACTTTACAGCAGGGACCAAAAACTGTTTATTTTCAAGTATATTTAGGGGTTTTTAATATAATGCTATTTTAATTCGAAAAAGATGATTTGAATTACTTTACTGCCTTTGAAAAAGATAAATCTAATTTAATAAATTTACTATGTTAGTATTGGTTCTTAAACTAATTGTAGATTGGTATTGGTTCTTAAACTAATTGTAGATAGACGGTATTGGTTCTTAATGAATTTCAGATAGGCGGTATTAGCTAGTAAATAATTTTAGTTAGGCGGTGTTGGATCTTAACGAGTTGTAGATAGGCGGTATTGGTTCTTAACCCTAGAACCGGCAGATCGCACGAAACGTGCGATCATGACAGCACATTTGTAACGCGTGATTGTATTGGATATTTGACCCACTAAAAATCTTTCAATCTCAAAAAAACAAACACCATTGGAAAGGTAATGTTTCAAACTTTATTTTTTGTATTTACAATTTCTTTCTAAAACGTATATTTACATACGTAATCATCGTTGCAGTTTATTAGTTTTCTACAAATCAATCGGCACCCGAAAATTCATACAAAACGTAACGAAATTACTCAACTTTTGTCAATCTCTAAAACCCGCCCATTAGGTTGTCTTAGTTAAACCTATGTACCGATGGATTCATCACAATTTTCCCTATCCAAAACTTTCATCAAATCAAAAATCGGACCAATAGTATTGAAGTTAGAAATGGTTTTGTAGACCCTTGCAATTGGTCAGTTTTCCAACCAATAAACCAGCGTTATTTATTTCACGTGAGATCTTTATGACCTCAATAGTTTTTTATAGATATTTTGGTATCTTTGTAAAGATAATTCTTCAAGCTAACTTCCCCTGTAAACCAAATTTGCTATATTTGAACAGTTTATTGTGTAGGACCGTGGGAAAGTGACTGCTAATACGGTCTCACCTAACGTTCAAATCTGTAGCGTAACGGACTTTTATAGCATAGGGAGACATACAAGAATGCGCGCGCAACTTGTACAGACGAGAGTTTACTATATTTTTCTAACTTTTGTTATTCAAATACTTCTAAGTCAAACACTTTTATGAAAAGATAATTTACAAGTATACAGTTCAGTTCTTTGATTTATTCTCTACACTTTGTTATAATAATATTTTATTTTTGGACACAGCATATATTAGTAAATTACGTTTCTAACTTGGCATACTTTTGATAGCAGACTTGTAGTAAGAACATAAAATCTCGTGTTTTCAAAATAAGAAATTTGAAAATGTTAAATGTTTTTATACAGTTCTATTTAGAACTAAATTGCGAAACTTTTTTACATTTATGGAAAAAATTACAAAAAATGTTTACTACTTTTTATGTAGACTTAAAGTTGAACTTTTATTTTTCGTAACTGAACATTTTTTGTTTCTTGAGCTAATAACTTTCTAAATTTTACATCTATAATTTTTTTACTGGCATATACAAATTCTTTGAACCTTTCTCTACAAAAAAGCTATGGAACACTTTTGGATTGGGGTTAATTTACTATTTTTGGCGAATTTTTGAATAAATGCTTGCACACGCCAAAAAATCAATTTTCGTTAACATTGCCGGTTCTAGGGTTAATGAGTTTTAGATAGGAGATATTAGCTAGTAAATAACTGTAGTTAGGCGGTGTTGTTTCTAAGCATTCTGATTTGTGTAAATTGGCGGTTTCTTTTCAGCGCGATTGTGCTGCTATCTGATTTTTTTCAGCCAAACTACGTCCTTTAGTTGATGTGGGAGATTCAGTAGAATGCGCTAGTATCAATAACTCAATTTCGCTAAAAATATAAGTTAGGCGGTATTGTTTCTTAAGCGACAATATATTAAAATGGAAAATATATAAAACATAATTTGAAATAAATATATATATTTACAGAAAATATTATAAAATTTCAAAATTCTAGTGTGGCTTCAAAAACTCCCAAGTCGAGTAAAAAGCATTGACCTTGGCCAGTTTTTTAAATTTAATTTTATTGTATTGATTTCTATTAGAGATTTGCTTGTATTTTATACTAGTTAGAGCAGACAGGGGAAAAAGGGTGGCAGAGGGTTACATTTGGAACCTATCAACGCAGGTTGCATCGATTACTGCTTCCCCATTAATGCTTAATTAGTCTAACTGATATAAAATAATAGTTAGGCTAATGTAAGAAAATATAAAAATTGTATGTTAATTTTGTTTTCTTCTGAAGTCTTATTTATTTCGGGTGTTCTGTGTGTTTAAATCCATGTTATACACTGTTAGGCAGCAAATAAAGCAAATACATAAAGTAAACTGGGGTGAAAATAGACCAACATATACCAATTTAAAAAAATACCTTAACTAGATTCACCAAGTCCTTCATTGTCGGTAAACATAACTAGCAAAAGTTAATATATTATTACAAGAACATGTGACATAAAATTACAAATATATACTAAAAAGTTTTCAACATTAACACTTCTAGACATATTATTCTTAATAACTAAATTACTAGTCTTAAGTATTTTATAAATCACGCTGCATACATTCAATTTAATAGTAAAAAAGATAATTTGAAATAACTTTTTTCAAGTTTGCTTTCGGTTATCTCTCTAGTTTTGTTAATGGTAATTTATTAAAAATTTTACGTAAAACTATTTTAAGATTTACTCGATCTAGTGTAAGAAGTAACAAAGTCTTTTGTTTATGCCTTGTTTTAAATTTGTGATTAAAACCTGTACCGTAGTAATAACAATCATCATTATGTCTTAAATAAACTAAATTACAGAAAATATAGAGGGTAGGCATAGTGTTTATTTTTAGCCTAATGTAGCTTTCTTTACAAGATTCCGTATTTCAAAAATGTGCTATAATTCTGATTGCCTTTTCTGCTCTAAAAGCACTCGGTCAGCTGAGGATGAATTGCCCCAGAGTCTAATTCCATGCAATGCTAGTGACCATACCATGCAATATTCTAAAATACATGGTTCTAGTACCTCCTTGCTAACACAATATTTCAGATTTCTTAACAGATAAATTACATGGAGCA
This sequence comes from Philaenus spumarius, assembly GCA_018207615.1. Taxonomy (NCBI): domain Eukaryota; kingdom Metazoa; phylum Arthropoda; class Insecta; order Hemiptera; family Aphrophoridae; genus Philaenus; species Philaenus spumarius. The sequence continues at coordinate 380,607 of JAGFPH010000256.1, read as the reverse complement.
ATTTTTAAAATATTTAATATTTAGGGTTACTATGTTAGCCTGCTATCCAAGCATACCTTTTCTCCCCAGTAACTTCACCATTATAGATTCATTTTACAAAGATTATGAATATATATATGTCGTTGCTATGTTAGCTTGCTATCCAAGCACACCTTTTCTCCCAGTAACTTCATAGATCCAAGACAGATCCTTGAGGCATGCCTACAATAAGGTTCTTACAGCTAGAGATATAATTACCAAGAAAATTTTCTAGAAGACAATGTCCTCAACAAGAAGACCACTGAACTGAGTTTTCTGCACAGCATAGCATTGTATGGTCCTCTAATATCAATAACATTAATTATCAATGATGATATCCAGAGAATTAAATAGTAAAACTATGTTACTTGCTTCATCGTTAAGTTACATATAAGTGTATGTTTCCATCATTGGTGAGGGAAATATCAGAGTATTTCATAAGTATATAACACTACCCTCTAGTCAGCCTGTATTAATATAACTCTATTCACTAGCCAGCCTGTATAATAAATACTTTTTATCTTATTTACTTATTTCAGGCAGTACCAGTGACAATGGAATATGTTCTAAATGAACGAGGACCGATGACTACTCTAGGAGGTGTCGAAGGTTTAGGTTTCATTAACACTAAGTTTGCTAATAGTAGTGGACAATACCCGGACATCCAGTTCCACATGGCACCTGCTTCCATCAACTCGGACGCTGGGGTCCGTGTAAAGAAGATCCTTGGAGTTACGGATAGAGTATTTAACCACGTGTTTCGCCCGATCACAAATCGCGATGCATGGACTATAATTCCTCTACTTTTGAGACCAAAATCACGTGGTAGGATAATGTTAAGATCGAAGAACCCGTTGCATTATCCTCTGATTGATGCTAATTATTTTGATGATCCTATAGATGTAGCGACATTGGTTGAAGGTGTTAAAATCGCCATACAGGTTAGTATAATTACTGACAATACTGTTTTGTATGCAAATCTATATAAATTTACTAACATTCATAGAATTTACCAATTTATTAGTAAATTTTTATTGTTTCAGTCTTAGAACAATTATTTAAAATAAATATCTTTTGGGTAGTAAACTGCAGTCTTTTTTGTGTAATTATTTTACTTGTTTGCTTCATGGTTACATGTAGAAGATGTCCAATGACATACAGGAAAACTTAATATGTTTAACAAACACATATTGAACAAACAATTATATTAGCATACATGTTACTTAATCCTACAAGTGGTAAACGTCACTTTACCACTTAATATAATGCTCCGTCAGTGGCATAGTCGTAATTTACGATGCATTAAACAGCTGTTGTAAGTCTACTGATTTTTCTTCAACCAGTAAGTTTACAGCAATCAGATTCACACAGTTCAATTCAGAATACTCTCATCGATCTTACACTATCGATATTTTAATGTTTGGCTTTTCGTTTATTATTATTGCTTTCTGTGAAGTACAGAGAACCCCGAAGGTCGTTCCACGTTCTGATTGGATACTAAGGTTCATAGGTTGTTATCTCCTAAGTCGCGTTGTTGTTTTGTTTTTGTAACCTAAAATGGATAGGGATAAACTTTGAGCAAATTATTTAAGAGAAATATTTTAAGACAGTGATACTAATTACAGTAACAATGAAAGTGATAGACCTACAAAGACTGGAAGGATAAGGAAAGCATCCACAAATCATTCGGACTATTGCGCGTTTACAGTTTAGTTGATAGCATTGGCCATATCGAGGCTTACCGTGCTACTACCTAACCTAACTACATCGGCTCCTATTCATAACCACATTGAATTATGAATATCCTTATCTCAGTGTTTAATTCAAGATCCAAATTTCTTCATTTCAGTAACGTACCTCATGTTTAAGTAAACCCCATTACTGCCCAATGCCTACCCATGCTATCAACTAAAATGTAAACGCGCAATAGTTCTGCGCTTCGGAACATACTTTCGAATTTTGAGTTACTAGGCTGTAAATTTTGTTTACATATGTTTATTATTCTCTACACATATTTTTGTATAGCTCTGCAATCCGTTTATTGAATTTTGTATAGTTCTTTAATCTCTTTATGTACTTTTGTTATATATTTAATGAAATTTCTTTAAACAAAATAATAATAAATGAAACAGACTTAGAGGTGTGTCGTTTAGTGATTACATTGCAAAAGTAAAATATATATTCATAATACCAAACATTTAATGCAAGTAGAGGTATATTTGGAAGGTAAATTAAATGTAAGAATTTACCCTCCACTTTAGGCATGTCATGGTATATCTTGGTTGACCTATTCATTGCAAACTTGAATCGATCTCACTATTATTACAGATTGCCATTTATTCCTTCACTTATGTTTTACATAAGACTGTAATTTTATATTGTTTCCAGGTCAGCCAGGGATCGGCATTTCGGCAGTTTAACTCCAGACTTCACCGTATTCCTATTCCAGGCTGCCATCACCATACATTTGGTTCAGATGCGTATTGGGAATGTTGCATCCGCCATCTTTCCATGACCATCTACCATCCGGTAGGAACTTGTAAGATGGGACCTAGAAGCGATACTGATGCTGTGGTAGATCCTAGGTTACGAGTACACGGCATCGCTAACCTCCGCGTCATTGATGCTTCTATCATGCCTAACATAGTCAGCGGGAACACAAATGCACCTACGATCATGCTAGCAGAAAAAGGAAGCGATTTAATTAAAGAAGATTGGTTGAGTGGTAAAAGGATAATGAAATAAACTTGTTTTAAAGTTGTAAAAGAAATAAGCACAGTTTGCTAGTCGACAAGTAATTGTCATTATTGATTAGTATAAGAGTTAGTGCGTGTGAGATAAGAAATAGTGTTTATTTGATTGATACATTATAGCCTTAGTTAGCCCATTGGTCAACATCTTACTTCTGGAAAGGCTCCTAAATAGCACTAGTTATTCACACTATAGCCTTTATTAGACCTCAGTGTCTTATGCACCATACCATTTCATGAAAGGAAAGGAAGGCTCCCAAATACTTTACTATATTACAGCCTTACCCTCTTGTGTCTTTCGGACCATTCTGCCTCTGCAAAGGCTCCCAAATAGCACTAGATATTTACACTACAGCCTTAGGGTAGCGGCATAGTGGAGTGGCGATACAAGCGACGATACGTGGAAAGAGAAGAGCGATAAATACAAACACACACACTTCAATATAAAATCGCGTAGTAGGAGGAAGAGCAATGCGACAATGAGCGATACGACCAGCGATAAGAGCGAAGGTATCAAACATACTTGTTTTCATCGCTATTATCACTGGTGGTTTTGGTTTTGTCTGAATTAAAATGGATGTAGAACTGTTTAGTATTAGTAAAGTGTTTGTCAAAAATGGTACTACAAGAAATCAACTATCTTTAAATAAATGATAACAGTACATTTCTAATTAAGATTTATTATTAAATGCATTATTTATTATATAGAAATTAAATTTAAAAATTAGAGGATGTCTCGCAATAAAATTCAACATTTTGTTAATAACAGTACATTTACTCTAAATAATTAAAATAATATATAATTTAATTATTGCTAACAACAAAATTGAGAGACACCTCTCAATACCAATTTAATTTTATAACAGATATTTCTTGTCACGTAATTATTATTGTTTAGTATTAATCCGTGAAAACAAAAATTAAATGTTAAAAACTTTGTAAACGTAAATAATAGAAGAGTGTTGCAGTATTTTTAAAAAAATTTCTCATTTGTTAATTGATCCTAATTATGACATTAAAAAATTTATTTTTATTCATGTATTTTACATAATTCTTTTTTAACACTGAAATTAAATTAAATTTGATTTTGGCAAACAAACATTTTGAATGTTTCTCTTACAAATGCCGCATTATTGGTTGACCTATTGTTTTCTCTTGATCTTTCGGCGTCAAGGTCGCCCACAGACCTGGGGAAAGATAGAATTTGCTAGAAATCGAAATCGAAGCCTTCTTTGTCAATTATAATATTGTGTAGGAGACGGACAGAAATATTCAATGAAGAATTTTCCGTTAATAGGAAATTCATTGTGAGGGAGAGAAAAAAAATCACAGGGGCACTAGTGAACAAGACAAAAGGCAGCAGAAAATGGGAAGTAGTTGTCGCTCCTATCTCCGCGCTACTATGCAGTGTAATATCTTTCCTCACCGCTCTCTTTGCTCTGCCACTCTTATCGCAGCTTGTATCGCTGATCCACTATGCAGTTACCCTTAGACCACTGTATCTTATGCACCATACCATTTCATGAAAGGAAAGGAAGGCTCCCAATTACTTCACTACAATGCAGCCTTAACCCCTTGTGTCTTTTGGACCATTCTGCCTCTTCAAAGGCTCACAAATAGTACTAGCTTATTACATTACTGCCTTAGAGCTTTGTGACTTATGCATCAC
>JAGFPH010000256.1:352297-375350 GCA_018207615.1 Philaenus spumarius | reverse complement strand
AAGAAGGGGAAGGCTCCCCAATACTTTACTATAATACAGCCTTACCCAATTGTGTCTTTCAAACCATCCTGCCTCTGCAAATTTTCTAGAATGTCTTATAGCTCACAAATATCACTAGCTTATTACATTACAGCCTTAGACCTTGGTGACTTATGCACCACCCCATTTCTTGAAAGAAGGGAAGGCTCCCCAATACTTTACTATAATACAGCCTTACCCCATTGTGTCTTTTGGACCATCCTGCCTCTGCAAATTTTCTTCAATGTCTTATAGCTCACAAATAGCACTAGCTTATTACATTACAGCCTTAGACATTGGTGACTTATGCACCACCCCATTTCTAGAAAGAAGGGGAAGGCTCCCCACTTCTTTACTATAATACAGCCTTACCCCCTTGTGTCTTTCAATCCACCTTGCCTCTGCAAATTTTCTTCAATGTCTTATAGCTCACAAATAGCACTAGCTTATTACATTACAGCCTTAGACATTGGTGACTTATGCACCACCCCATTTCTAGAAAGAAGGGGAAGGCCACCCACTACTTTGCTATAATAAAGCCTTTGCCACTTATGTGTTTCGAACCATCCTGCCTCTGCAAAGTAGTTAGGCTTTTACACCTTAACCTTATACCTTTGTATCTTATGCAATAATCCCTTATTGCATTACTTCTTTAGCCTCTTGTGTCGTGTACAACATCTTGACTTTCGCAAGAGGATCTACCCAGTAATTTAATACCGCCTTTGGAACTTTTCCAGTCACCTTTTGGATTATGGGCCATGACTTAAGACAAATAACCACTGTTGGAATAGTTACTGAAGGCAATTTTAACCTCTTTTCCATTACTAACAGTATATTTTAAATAATACATTTCTGAAATTTTTTATTATCTAAGACAAATATATACTAAACAGAATATAATATTTGTTAATAATAAGTGACCTTGCTTATATAAATATTTGCAATAAATCAAACAAAGTAATACATTAAAAATATATATACTGTACAATGTAAGGTGCGAGATTTATTGTAAGATCTTTGTATGTTTGTTTGTTTTTCAATGTTATTTAATTCTGTAATGTGTAATTATACAGTTTGTAAGTTCAATTGTATATTTGTTTATAATAAAAAATGTATAGTATGTTTGTTTTCTACAATATTTTAAAATTGTAAAAATAATGGAACATTTCAGTGTTTGTTACAGCCAAAGAAAAAATACATTTAAAAAATGTATATAGGATGGATACAAAATCTAGAAAATGGTTGTATTTCTCAACTTCTAACAAAGATAGAAAAATCTCAAAATGGCTGTTACAGTATGCGCTAAAAGTGACACAGTTTAAAAATTTGTATTTGCAAATAAATTGCTTGAATATCGACCACATTTCTCATGTTAAAATTGTTTTAAAAGCAAGTGTGCGTGCGTAAAATGACGTGAAGTAACAGGCCATTTATTAGGTTGAGTTAACATTTCATGCGGAAAATATGTGAACTATGTTTTGACAGATTTTTTGCGCAAGCGTACTGTTACATTTATTTCAACTAATCGGAGATTAATTGAGCCAATCGAGTGGTATACCAAATTAAAGGCGGTGAACTGGTGAGTTTACAATTATGTATTTTATTTTTACAAAAATCTTTGCTACATTTTTTGGAAAAAAATAAAAAATCACTGCCCTCTCACAATAAAATAATGCCGGGCACAAAGGTCACGAAGGTAACGAAAAGGAAGATGAACTGCCACATAAAGGAGCTGGAATAACTGAAACTGCAGCACTACACTGTTTAAACAATCGTATAGAATCAGTTATATTTTTCAGTACGACAAATGCCATGACAAGTGAGTATTCGTTTTAAGTACGAAAATGCTGTGCCAAGTGAGATTTAGTTTTCAGTACAACAAATGCCGCAACAAGTGAGTTTTAGTTTTCAGTACGACCAATGCCGTGACAAGTGAGTTTTAGTTTTCAGTACAATAAATGCCATGACAAGTGAGTTCTAGTTTTCAGTCCGACAAATGCAGTGACAAGTGCGTTTTAGTTTTCAGTACGACAAATGCCGTAACAAGTGAGTTTTAGTTTTCAGTATAACAAATGCCGAGACAAGTGTGTTTTAGTTTTCAGTACGACATATGCTGTGACAAGTGCTTTTAGTTTTCAGTACAAAAATGCTGTGAGAAGTGAGTTTTAGTTTTCAATACAACAAATGCCATGACAAGTGAGTTTTAGTTTTCAGTATGAAAATGCCGTGACAAGTGAGTTTTAGTTTTCAGTGCGACAAATGTCGTGACAAGTGAGTTTTAGTTTTCAGTACGATAAATGTCGTGACAAGCACTGACATAGAATACTAAGAATTATAAAGTTATGATTTATGTCATGTTAAACAAACCTTAAGCGTTCACTGAAGTAACTTAAGTCATTCTTACCTTCTAATGATAAGATGATAAGAAATAGAGCTGTTTTGTCGGACTTTGGCGTTACCAGGGTGACCACGAGGAGGCGCCTGACATTCCACCCCCTGCAATTAGAAATATAAATTTTAAAACAATTCTTCAATATACCATAATACGGTAACTTTAAAATCTCATGGTGTTTCAAAATTAATCAATATTATTAAAAGTAGAAATTACTAAAAACTCCTTGCAATAGATATACTTGGAATTATGGAATCGATCTATTATTCCACCCCCAAAGTGATGATTTTTCGTCTTCAAATAGCTGTCAACCTCAAATATTTTTTTTCTCAGTGCAGTATAACTTAGTTTCCACAGGCCACTTATAAAGTCTGAGTTGATAATAAGAAAATGTGCAGTGGTCCAATCCAGCGCACTTTACATTGAAAGCCAATGTGAAAATGTGGTCCACTTTAACCACATATGTTGTGGTAGATACGATGCCACAGTATGGACTCTAATGAAGGAGCATTAATTCTGTAAAGCTTCTTGATAGACATAAACTGGAAAAAATCACTAAGGTTTGAGGAAAATTTTATTATTATAAATCGGTGGACAGTTTTTCACAATATAACATAAATATCATGGTTCCGGATTTGATTAAAAGTAGTTCTTTTTCTCATATATACAGCCCTATAAAAAACCTACTTACATTTGAAAAAAATACATACTTTCATGAAATTTATTATTTATGGTGTTTGACCAACAAAAACATGAAGCTAAGTTATGCTTCTTATTGTTGTCCGACAGTGACTTAAACGGAGAGAAAAATAGCTGTTTAAATTTTTATCTGTTGTTATCATTATTGAAATATTTTGCATGTTAATGTAGTAAGGATAAATAATAATAATAAAATGCCTTAAAAATGTTGCCATTTTGGCTTGGATTTTGGTTGTATTTGTGTCTAAATCAAACCATTCCATTTCGACAAACACCAAGCTGCAGCACAAATACATGTGGCCCATGAAAAACAGAAAAAGCTGCAATCAGATGTAGTTAATTAATGGGTGTGACCACTGCAAATGACAGAATCTTAACTGTGGTCGACAAAGCAGTTAAGCAAAAATGTATGTCTTTTTTATCTACTGGAAATATAAACTGCAAGCTGGCAACAGTCTTCTGCAGAGGAAATACTTTTTGCAATTGTATTTGACTTCAAACTGCTTGTGCATACAGAACTTTGTAGTAACAAAGATGAAGTATTAGTGTAGAGCAGTGATCCTTTAAGGAACTAGTACTTAGGAAATAGTAGTAGTAGGAATTTTATAATAAACTCTTAAAATTAATTGACGTGCTGAGAAAGGCACCGAAAAAATAATAATTGCAATATTGGGTGAGTAATTTTGTTCTGCCCTTAGTTACATAAATAAATAAATTCCTTTCGATTCGGCCTACAGGAACAGGTAGATTCCGTAGTTCCCAATTATTCCAACAAGCTAAGCACTAAACAAATTTATTCTCCCCTTGTAGTTAACATAAAAATTTCAGCCTAAAGCTGGCCATTCACTGTCGTTCCGTCCAAATGGAACAGTAGTTGTTGGGCCTCCTTTCAAAAGACATCTTTGGCTGTGAGTTAGAAATTTTTATCAATAATGTCATCGAACCGTAAGTTTGTTATATTATAAGTCACTAAAATGTACAAGGAGCAAACGTGTCTGTGGAAAACCAAAGACCTAGACACCACAACAAAATGTATCCTATGAATGCATTTTAAATTTGTTCAAAACAAAGGCTCCAAATCTTAACTATCTGAATCTGTTCTATTTAAATAAATACTTTTACCATGATTAGTTTCCCATCCTTTATACAAATCTAAATGTTCCTTAGGTTTTCTAAGGCGGTACAAGTGTTTTAAATTTTTATTAGTGTTTATATAATGTCAGCAAAACAAAATAAGCGGTTATGAAAATAGAAAAGAAGATGGAAGATATTATCCTTTGAGCATTAGTGCCAACAATCATTCTCGAGCATCGAGTGGTGTATTTTGTACACTACCTTTTGTTTCGCCCACTTCCTTTTTGGTCTTTTACTCTTCACGTAAAGGTAAATAAAGGAAATTTGTCGTCCATTGATGTGGAGGGACAGAGAACATTATCGATAACAGATGTCAACTCAAGTTAGGTGTGGAGTGTATTGATGGAACAATCCCCTTTTTTTAGGTCAGTTATAAAGAGCTTGTTATTGTGTCCACTAAGAGAGTAATGAATTTTTTTGTTCCTAATTTTTCACCATTGTTGATAAACATTTAAAATTCATTTTCCAATATTTTCATTTTCTATTTTTCATTTTTCATTTTCTAGTAAAAATTGTATTAACCCTCTATTGCACCAATTCAGTTTTACTTTTGAAAATTATAATAAAAATATGTATTGCAACTAGAACTTACCCTAAGAGATAGACAAATTATTTGTATTCCAAAATTTACTTTTGGTACCGTTTATTAGTAAAAAATAACTTTGTTACTTCAAAGAAACCCGGTGTAGAAGAGGCACTAAACGCTTTGGGACAGGATAGTAACAAGTAATCAAATATAGCTATTTTGACTAATATTTTTAGTAAACACACTAACATATTCTAACATACTTTAAACTGTTCTAAGTTATTTTTTATAAAACGTTTTGAGTAGGCTAAATTTTTTTTTTAATTTTTTAATTGCAAAAAATTTAATACATTATTATTTAGAATGAAATTTTAGAAAGCAATTGCTTGTTGAAGTAAAGCACAGATGAACTTAACTTTATCAAAAAATACTTTTGGTACTCCATCGCAATTTGATAGTTTTATACCGTCCTCTTTTTTGTAGACATATTGGCCAGTGGGCCACACTATCAAAGCGAACATCGGGTTCAGGTATGATTCACTATGGTACCATATGACTTTGAAGTCACAAACCTATATTTACAAAATATAAGGAAAGAACAAATTATGCTCCATTTGTAACTGATTATTTGTGTAGAGAAATGTTACAAGCAAAAAATATAATTTTGTTGTATGAAAATAACAACAGAAACACATATGATGCAAATCATACAAATTCACATCAACAAAGCACTAAACGCCAGCTGAAATAGTACAAACCATTGACAATCTAGCTATTAGATTGTCTGAACTGTTAGATTATGAGTTCTCAGCGTTCTCCATTTGTAACATATGAGAGTCACACGGTGCTATAACGGTCAAAAAAAGGAATTATAATAAAAACAGTCGGCAGTTGGTGGTATGTTACCTGAGAGTCAAAAGGCGCTATAGAGGGTTAAGTAATTAATTAAGTACAGTGCAATTTTTTGAAAATTTACTATTTCTATTATTTAAAAAACTGAAAATGATATACAAAATCTGACTTGACAGAACAAACTTGGAACACAAAATCTCACAACTAATACGTTTATTAACTTAAACGCGTTTCAACGACAAAGTCGCCATCTTCAGTGATGCACAAGCTACAACAGTCAAACTATAACTCACCTAGTTATACTCGGATTGAGTTATAGGTTTGACTATTGTAGCTCGTGCATCACTGAAGATGGCGACTTTGTCGATAGATTTAATAAACGTATTAGTTGTGAGATTTTGTGTTCTAAGTTTATTCTATCAAGTATATCTTCTCACAAGTCAAGCTCAATATTTATTTACAAAATCTGATCTTAGGGCAGCTATCATCAGGGGAACATTAGAAACCCAATTTACAAAATCCTCCCGCTCCAAATCCAAACTCAAAATTTTTTACATATGACTTGTGATACATCAAATTAAAGCCCTATAAAAACAATGAATGTGTTAGTCAGAAAATAAATATGGTAAACGCATTTGTTCGCAACATTAAAAAAATTTGTTTTGTAAATTATTTTCTAGAATTTTATAAAGATAGGTTATTGCAATATGAAAATAATAATATTTATTACAAAGTCTAATATTTTAGATTGGACAAATCAACAGCATGAAATAAACAAGAGCCTATTTCACTTGATCATAGAATGATAACAAGGAACTCCTTACCTTATGCCCTAATAATAAAAATAAAAATTTATGCTTTTGATTGCATTCTGCACTTTTACTTTGATTTCTTTATGTGTGGCCTGAAGAATGGGTTGACATGGTTCTCCGTTTATTGTAAAAAGACAAGCAATTTTTGTTTTATTGCCACAGAAATTCATGTTTTATAATCAGTTTTAATTTGATGTATCACAAGTCTTATGTGTTCATTACAAATTTTTTACATTGGGGTTCTCATAAAAGATGAATAACTGTCCTGAGAACAAATTTTGTATATCTCTTTTGTCTTTTAAATAATATAAAAATAACTTTAAAAAATATATTTTTGATTATAGAGAACAAACACTTAAGCTGATTTTTATTTCCTTACCAAAGAAATTCATAGTTTTCAAAGGGCTTCTATTTTGTGTATCACAAGCCACATGTGAACATTACAAATTTTTGATATGGGGGTGATAAGAGGGGGGTGGGGGTTTTGGGATTTTGTAAATAAGTTTTCTAAGGTTCGTTCCAATGATGAATAACTGACCTAAGATTAGATTTTTATATCTCTTTCTTTTCTTTTATTAACACAGGTGGTAAGTTTTCAAAAAATCACCCTGTACATAAAAATTTGAACTTTTTTAGGAAAACCACTTGATGAAACAAAATACAGGGTGAATCAGACCACCCGTTTGCAATGTATAGCGACAGAACCAAATGAGCTACAGTTTTCGTTTTAACTTAAAACCCCTATTTCAATCCTAGAGAATTCATTAAAAATATTTTCAAATATGAAAAATACCCCAGAAGTGCTTGGGGGGGGGGGAGAGGGTCGTTTTTGGAAAATGTTCAAACGTAAAGGTAGGTCGAGTGATACCTCATTTTAAAGGTCTCTGTTCACTGATCATTTTGCAAAAAACGTTTTCAATTATCTTACTGCGTATGTACATGGTGTTCTAAAACGTCAAAAAAGTAGTGTTTTACAGTTAGTTTTATTGTTACCACATAACATAGCCTACATAAACCAAATTTTTATCCTAGATTCATGAGAAGATACCTTTTTCAAAAATGTGCTTAAGTTGCCCCTTATTCAAATATTTTCTAATTTTAAAATACATACAATTTTAGAAAAACTGATTAAAACTAAAAACATTGAAATAGTAACATTAGTCATGAAGCACATCATTGAAAAGGTCTTTCAAAAACAAACATTTTTTGTATTTAAAGTTTGACTTTATCTCTAACCATTTCAAAATGGCGCCTGGGAAACTTATTTTCCAACACTCTTTATCGCCAGTGACACTCAATGACACTTTAAGCAGATACAAATTGAAATTCTCAATCATAATAGGTCAAAGACATACAAACAATGATATTCATGACTAAACAATCTCTGTGCATATGGACTAGAATGACCTTTGTTCTGTACCCAATAATGGTTTTATTTCTATTCCTTACTTTATTTGGTTTTGGATGAGTGAGTACTGTTTGGACAGGTAAACTTGCAGTCTGCTACTATTAGTCAGTTTTTTCAAGTGTTCATAGTAAAAGTTAGTACAGTATTGTGTTTCTTTAAGATGGTACACACACATGAGGAGGCATTCCAGATGCTTATGGTGTTAGGAGAATGTTTTCAGAATTACACAGCTGCTGTAAATCTGTATGCAAAACGTTATCCAGACAGCGAACATCTTTCGCGGGTGTCCTTTCAAAGACTCGCCAATCGTGTGCGTAAAACAGGACGAGTCCAACCTGATCACAACAAAGGTAAAGAACTCGCTAGGGCTGTAAGAAAAGATAGGGCACCAGCACCCCCCTACCCCCTGTCTGTCAGGGGGTATTGGCAGCAGTTTTTCTAAATCCCCAGGACTCCTTCAGGAGGATAGCTCTCGATTCAGGCATTACTCAAAGTTCAGTGTTGAGGATCCTTAAAGACAATAAAATGTATCCATATAGGATTTCAATTCATCAAGAACTACACGGAGATGATTACCTACAACGAATGAACTTTTGTTTATGGGACAGAAAACAATTACAACAAAATCTAAACTTTTTCTGTAACATTCTTTGGAGGTTCGAGGCTATATTTCAGAGCAATCCAATTGGGCATTTGAAAATCCACACTGGATGCGAGAGATCGACAATCAGAGATATTGGACTTTAAATACCTGGTGTTTTATTGTTGGTAACAGAATTGTTGATTAATTTTTTTTCGACCATAACTTAGATGGAGATACTTACAATTACTTTCTGGTTGATCGTTTACCTAATTTTGTAATAGACTTCCCTGAAAAGGCCATATAAAATATGTGGTTTATGCAACATGGAGCACCAGTTCACTATGCCCAAAATTTGCGACAAAGTCTGGACGAACAATACCCTGGAAGATGGGTTGGAAGGGGTGGTCCCATAAACTATCCACCAAGATCGCCTGATTTAACTTGTATGGATTTTTATTTGTGTGGTAGATTAAAGGACTTAGTTTATACAATATGAAAAACAATGAGTGAATACATGATGCAACAAATTTGAAACGGAACAACTTCTTGAACGGTCTACGAAGCAGTTCCCTTCAACTAGTGCCGGCCTTGCTCAGGGAGAAGGGTCGTAGGTTATCTAGTTTCGATCTCGCGAAATCCTCTTCACTAACAGGTTGTCTGCCTTGTTCACAATTGTGAATTATCTGGGTGTTATGTTGATATTTTATTTATTGAGGGCGCCACCCCGTTGATTGCTTTGGTAGGATAATAACGGGGAATCAATCCTTTCCAGTGTCGGACAATTACCCAATGTGAGGGTAAGGCAGAAATGAACGGATAAGCTACTTTCCATGCAAGGACCCTATCACAATCATAAACTCTAAATAGGACTAAGATTTTATCTCTGGACCAATATATCCAAGCAAGAAGAACAATGAAACTAACGATAGTAAAATTATTACCTTAGATCTGTTTATACACTACCACTAAACAACTATTTACCAATAATAAGTTAATCATTCAATCCAGTGCAAATGCTGATAATAATATTAACTCACTTATCATTACAAAATATGAATGAGAAATATATTTGCCCTTAGAAAGTTTCTGATTATAGGCCACGTAAATAAAGAAATACAAACATCAGGCAATTAACGTGGTTTAAACATGATTAATTTATTATGCTATATTTTCGTCCTAAGGACCAAACAATAATTCGTAGGGCGGACCAGATATATCTGTATATATATAATTTCTTAATCTCATGCAAAAATAAATAAATCCAAGATACACAATCCCTCAAATATACAATACACATACACAATTTTTACCATAGACTTAACCATAAATATTTACATATCTGACTTCCGGTGGCCACCGTGCTGAAATAACATGATTAAATTACTAAAAAAAACTAAATATGCTATTCTAAATTTGTACAGTCTAACGATACGCTGTCGGCACTGATGGATGTCTGCACAGTCTTTCCCGTATTACTTAGGAGTCCAGGCTAGCCTAAGCACAAATAGCACAAGAGTCTACTTACAGTAGCGATAACACCAACTTATGACGACACGGCCGATGCGAAATTGTAAGTCCTGAAGCGCAACTCCAATGGGAATCACTCCCGGGTTAAGATGGCGATGAGTTTGTCCAGGTCAGGACACAGGAATCACATATATGCCCAAGCAGATATAGCTCGTGTCCCTTTCCCTCTTTGGAGGCATAAAATAGGTGTACCATAAAAAAAAAAAACCCTGCAACATCATCATGAATACGTAGATTTCCTTGTTTGTTTTAACTTACAAAGACAAATATTAATTAAATGGACGGAGTTTTGTACAATAAAATTCCAATATGATTTACAATGACGTAGTTCTATAAATTTTCCAATAATTCTCTTATTTTCAAGACCCCAAAACAAAATCATAAACTTATACTTAATATTTCAAAAAGTATACACATATTTAAAAAATATAAAACAGATCCATCGAGTTAAATTGGTTTATACAGAAAAGTACTGTCAAATACTGTATATTATTGTAAATCAAGATAAAGACGTATTTATAATATATACAAAAGTTTCATTATATTTGAAGAATATAGTGCAGATCAATTGATTTAAATAGCTTTAAACAAAATAGTTTTAATTAATTATTTTACAATAAGATAAAACGTATTTGCTAATATTTATAAAAGTATCATTATATCTGTAAGAATATAGTTCAGATTTATATATTTAAATTATTTCTATCCAAAATAGCTTTAGTTAATTATTTTACAAGATAAAAACGTATTTCCAATACTTACAAAAGTATCATTTTATCTGTAATAATATAGTTCAGCTTTATAGATTTAAATTAGTTTTATACAAAATAGCATTAGTTAATTATTTTAAAAGATAAAAACGTATTTCCAATACTTACAAAAGTATCATTATATCTGTAAGAATACAGTGCAGATTGATTGATTTAAATGTCTATATACAAAATAGTTTTATTTAATTATTTTACAATAAGACAAAACATATTTGCTAATATTTATAAGAGTATCATTATATCTGTAAGAATATAGTTCAGCTTTATAGATTTCAATTAGTTTTATACAAAATAGCTTTAGTTAATTATTTTACAACAAGATACAAACGTATTTCCAATATTTACAAAAGTATCATTATGTCTGTAAGAATAAAGTGCAGATTTATTTAATTAAATTGTTGTATACAAACTAGTTTTTGTTAATTACTGTACTATTTTACAAAAAACAAGAACGTACTTCTAATATTTAATTATTGCATATTATTACAAAATTCACAAAATGTACAATACTGTGATTCTGCACTAAATTAGTGTCCATGCATGAAAAGCTAATCAGGTGTAGCAAGCAACCATTAATTATAATAAATTTAACGGCAATTTGGCGATTATGATAATAAATTTATACAACTTAAATTGTATACATTATTTCAACAATAAGATAATCTGCCTTACCTCTGAAGTATGGATGAATTTCCCAAAATAATCCTCTAACCGAGACAGAGGGTCTTCCTTTCATCGATGCTCGCCATTCACTTAAGCAGACCACGCTGTTAGCTTCCTTATCAGTCTGCAGGCATAGACGCGGACGATCAGATGGAGGCAATGTGCTTTGCGTGACGTAGCACTGTGCAGTTATGATTAACTTCTCACGCTCCGGTAAGTAGGGTTGACTCTTAGCATTCTCGTCGGTTGGGTAGTATTGGGCCGAACTGAAGGCTAGCTTCTTCAGTGGATATCACGATAAAGTTTGGTTGATCAGACCAAACTACCGATGTGTTCCCGATGCGAATTTGAATGCTACAAAATAGAGATGGTCTGAACTCAATTAGTGGTGAAGAAATGCTGAAAGCTGTAGATAGCTTCAATTCCAGAGTAGAACTTTGTTTGGAAAGCAATGAGCAGCAGTTTGAGCATCTGTAAACCTTCCGAATCAAGATAAATAGTAGGTTGTCGTTGGAGTGCAAGTGATTGACTTACTCTTTTAGTTTTTATAATTAATTATGTTTTAACTGCAATTGTCTTTTAAAGGGAACAAGGCTATTCTTCCCTTTCATAGCACAAAACAAGTTTTCGTGTTCATTATTTTTATAACTTAACTGTTCCATTAAAAATTAAAATAAATTTAAAAAATTATTTTATAAAAAAGTATAATTTGACAATTAGGTATACTGGTGTCAACACACCCCTACCACCCCACCCAGAAATGGCAAATGTCATTGAGTAATAGGCGATAAAGAATGTTGGAATATTAGTTTCCCAGGCGTCATTTTGAAACAATTAGAGATAAAGTCAAACTTGAAATACAAAAAATGTTTGTTTTTGAAAGACCTTTTCAATGATGTTCTTCATGACTAACGTTGCTATTTGGATTTTTTGAGTCCAATCTTTTTTTTTCCAACATCGTATAGATTTTTAAAATTTGAAATTTTTGAATAAGGGGCAACTTAAGTACATTTTTGGAAATGATATCTTCTCATGAATCTAGGATAAAAATTTGGTTTATGTAGGCTATGTTATGTGGTAACAATAAAACTAACTGTAAAATGCTACTTTTTGATGTTTTAGAACACCCTGTACATACGCAGTAAGATAACTTTTTTTTTTCAAATTGATCAGTCAGTGAACAGAGACCTTTAAAATGACCTGCCTTTATATTTGAAAATTTTACAAAAACGACCTCCACCCCCCAAAAAAAAGCACTTTTGGGGCATTTTTGAGATTTGAAAATATTTTAACTAAATTCTCTAGGGTCGAAATGGGGGGGGGGTTAAGTTAAAACAAAGGCTGTAGCTCATTTGGTTCCATCGCTATACATTCCTCACGGGAGGTCTGATTCACCCTGTATTCCCACTCGTATCTTCAGTAATAATTGACAGACTGTTTGTTTCTAAAACTATTCTCACTGTAAAAAAAATGAAGAAAGGAGAGAAAGAAAACTAAAATCTCAAAGCTAATCTGCAAACTTAATCATAAATACTTACAGAGGGCCAGACTGGTGTCTTTCCATTGCTTTTAGAGAATCTGAAATTTCATGCAAATGCAGTGTGAATGTTTTCATGCAAGAGTAAGCGATCTATAAAGCAAAGCAATGGTAAAGATCTGAGGTTAGTAAAGCATCCAACAGAATTAACTTGTATTTCTACATCTCTTGTAAGACAGGTTTAGACTTACATTCCCTGCTAAATAAACCCACTGCACTGCTGTGTATACATTGTCCACGCAATCATTGCAGTGGTACATTATGGGTGTCACACTCACACAAGCACTGCTCACTTATACCAAAAGCAGAGTAACACCAACCTCTGCCACCAATTTTGTTATTCCAAAGGGACCGATCCTGAGTTTAAGACTGCAACAAGGGTAAGGAACTGCTAAAAAAGTGAATGTGTAATTTAAAGTTTGTGTTAAATTTAAGAATAGGAAATATTTTCTTCTGGTGTGTAAAAAGGGCAAAGATTGATAAAGTAGAAAGTAAAGTCATAAACACCTGGCAATAAGTTTTACAAAATAAATTCAATATATTCTGAGGATGGTGCAACCATGCTCCATATGCCACGGCTGTGCTTTAAATTAAAACCCTTTAGTTTCTCTTGTCCTCTGACTGTTTGTCGCACTTAAGTGTCTCCAAAACTAATACAGATTCACAACTAAATTTGTTATCGTTTTAAAGCATGCTAACCAAAATGTATACCAATAATAAAAATTTAAAAAATATTTTACTATAGTTTTGTTAACCTAACAACTAAATATTTACCATAAATATTTATCATTTGTAATGGTTTTATTAAATTATTTCAAAATAGTGAATAAACTCAATTTATTTTTTAAACGTAACGTTATTTTAATAAAAATTATATATTTTGATTGATATTTTGCTGATTGTTTTACAATTCTTTTTTAGCTCGTTGAATTGAAAATGTAGAATTTTTAAACAACCTATCCCAGTTTTGATAACATATAAATAATACTGTTATTCTAATACAAAGCTACCTAGCTTAAAATATTTAATATCATTTAAACGATATTGGAGGAAAAAACTTTTATTAGTAAACAAAATGGTTGTGTCTTTATCCAGAACGATTGTATAGAGTGGAATAGTACTTTTAGTAAAGATGGACTTTCTAAATGTTTTGTCCAAAATAAAAATAGAATACCATTAGTATATGATAAATAAATATAGAGCTTGACTTGTAGGAGTAAATCTGACTTATCCCTTTGATGTATAAACTTACTAGGTCAGCCTGTTGCGTAGTTAAATAATAGAACAGCATATAAAAGAGTTAAACATTTTAATTTCTGTTTATAAACAGATTTTCTGTGCTTACTTATTAAAAACTTTAGATTGTGTACACACATTAAATTTTCAAGGTCAATTGTTTATAACGATTTGACTGAAAGGTACTTATCCGATTTTTAATAAACTTTTTCTGTTAAGTATCCGGAAGCCATCTGGGAAACATGTTCTATCTTTTCTCAAAATTGAACTGTGCCGTAGTTAAATAGTGAAATAAATTAAACAAAAATTATTTCTGTAAGCTTTTGATGCCCAAACTATTTAATATAAAACAAATCATTAATCGAAAGAAATTTTTTCAATGAAAAGATTTTAAAAAACGTTTAAGGCAGCATATTTTTTCAATAACCGTTTGTTAAAATACCAATAATAACCTCATTTGATTTAAAAGTTGCAATTCTCTAGTTGTCATATAATTTACAAAATACATGAGTGCAAATAACACAATTAAAACATACAAAGCCTACCTATAGGCTATTTACAACTGAAGGTACTCTTCCACCAATTAAAATGCCTGCTGAACGAGGTAGGTTTAGACTGTTTTTAAATTGTTTAATATAAGACAGTTCCTTTAGATCAGCGGTAGTCAACCTGGTCTCTACCCCCCCCCTCCCCCAACTAGTGGGCGTTCCAGCTTTCATGGTGCGCGGTAGAGGTTTTAAAATCATTTTCACTATGTTATCATAAAATTCCCTGTGACAATTTAAAAAATATTTGGCCTTTAAGGGTTGAAATAATCCCTAAAAAAATAAATGTTGTTTGTTATACTTTCCTTAAAGCTAGAAAGCTGAAATTTTGTACATTTATTTCTTGAAAAACACATAAAAAGTAAACCAACCAGATTTACATTTTGTTACATGCTGCTAAGGGAAGAAAACGTGATAACAACCCCTAAAAACTATAAATATTAATTGGTATTCTTTCCTTAAAGCTAGAGATCTGAAATTTGGCATTTATTGATTTTAAGGAAATATGTAAATGCGTAAAGCTGATCAAATCTATCCTGATTCATGCATGCGCATATTAAAGTCGTATCTGTTCGATCTGCAACATCCAGCTAAGACTGTAATTTACCAGTCTGTAGATTTAGCGGATGAAAAGAAGACGCTCTTCACTCTGAATTCTTTATTTTTATTTGATTTAAATTATTCAGCAAACATACCTTGACGAAGACGATTGACGGCCATCCAATAAACAAAACATACCAAACTAATTGAAAATACATGTTATAATTCACTTTCGTGAAATAAAAGATTAAAAAAATGAGGGAGAAATATTAAAATTATGTAACATAATGATGCAAAACAATTCCCCGTAGCAAAGCACGGGTATTCAGCTAGTATTAAGTAATAAAATATAATCATTATTTAGGTTAATGCAATCTTAGAGATATTCAAGCCCGTGAAAAAGTTCTTCATTCTTTATTAAATCCTCTAGAAT
Organism: Philaenus spumarius; assembly: GCA_018207615.1. NCBI lineage: Eukaryota > Metazoa > Arthropoda > Insecta > Hemiptera > Aphrophoridae > Philaenus > Philaenus spumarius. The sequence goes on along the minus strand of JAGFPH010000256.1, from coordinate 359,675 downwards.
TGATTCTATAAAATCTAGATTAAACACCATTAAGTTTGTTCAGTAGAAATCTTTAATTGGGATCCTTGTTCACTTGTTTTGGAAGATTTCATAGTATCTGTATTTCCAACAGGTGATTCAGGTTTCCAAGGATAATTGATGTCACTTGAAATAGTAAAAATGATTCAGTTTGTATATGTCGCTTTAAGGGGGCACTCCACCTCAGTGGCGGATCCAGGGATTGGCCCATCTGGCCCGGCCCCCCCCTTTGTAGTTGGTAATTAGTATTTTTTATTGTAAAAAAGTTAAAAACTAAAGTTTATGTGTTACATAAAAAAGCTAATTAGTAAACCCGATAAATCTGCCGTAAGTTATCCTTTTTTAAAACCTCTTCATCATAACTCAATCTATTAGCTAGTACTGTAAAATGTAAGTAGGTATCTTTTCGTCAGTTTCCCGAAATCCCAACTGAAGAGTTGGCAACACTGCCTCCGACTTCGTTTAGTCGTCCAGTGAGACTTGAGACTGTACAGCTTAATAGCCTACTGTGAAGTCTGTTGTTTAAGGTTGTGCGATGGGTTTACGACATATTTTTTTTTTCAAGTTTTTTTGTGTTGAAAACTATTAACCTAATAACATGTTATCAATATAAATTAGACAAAAAAAAATATAACGAATATTTTGCGAAATATGGGCTGTAAAAGTGCTCATTTTTCGACTTCTTGGGAAGAGTTCATCTATGTAACGGTTGAGCGTATGAAAACTAAATTTTTCAGTTATTCTTATTAAAATATGGCGATAAAAGTCCCATATTCCCATATATTGAAAAATCACGTATTTCAACATTTTAAAATATTCAGTGAATTTTTACAAACGTATTAAAATAATTTTTAAGGTGAAAATTATAGCGTTTTAATCTATAACTCTTGAACTTTTTTTACAAAAAACAACATAAGTTTATTTCAAAACCTTCAAGAAATAAACTCACCCTTAGGTTTTGGAAACCGCCTTCAACAAAATCGGGACGCAACCCTGCGCTCACTGCTTACCCATTCCAATATTTCTCCTCCTTCCCCTTTTGCAAACTTCCCCAGTCTACGCTCTCTCGCTGTGACTGCGGATGTTGGTTGTTGTGCCGAAAGTGTGCGTTCTGTTATATCTGCATTTTATGTTTACAGTTTTGTTAAAGTAATTTATTTTGTTCTATATCAATTTTCATTATGCCGCGTAAGCATATTATTCACAAACAAACTAAACGGTCAAAAAGTATAAGAGCAGCCATAGCGGCGAAGAAAGCTATATTGGCATCAGTTAGCTGTTCTAATAACAATTCAGCTGAAGAGTCGAGTGAAAATATTTTTGACAGGCTTTTGGAGCAATCCAGGTAAGAATGTATTATTATTACTATCGTTAACTGATGAACTAACGTAGTTTGTATGTTTGTGTTAGTATTATCGTTAGCACGATAACTAATAAAAACGCAACCGATTGGAACGAAATGTAAAAAAAATGTTTTAAACTATAAAAAGCGTAGTTAGAATTATTAATTTTAATAATAGCCTATTTAATAAAAATCCAATAATAGTTAAGTAATAGAAATAATAAAGTTTATAAATTTTATTAAAACCGTGAAATATGTCCGATTAAAATGCGGCTTTAACAAAAATGGATTTTTTGGCGTGTGCAAGGATTTTTTCAAAAATTCGCCAAAAATAGTAAATGAACCCCAATCCAAAAGTGTTTAGTAGCTTTTGTTTAGAGAAAGGTTCAAAGTATTTATATATGCCAGTAAAAAAATGATAGATGTAAAATTTACAAAGTTATTAGCTCAAGAAACAAAAAATGTTCAGTTAAGAAAAATAAAATGTCAACTTTAGATCTACATAAGAAGTAGTAGAAATTTTTTATAAATACAAAAATTAAAGTTTGAAACATTACCTTTCCAATGGTGTTTGTCTTTTTGAGATTGAAAGATTTTTAAAGGGTCAAATATTCAATACAATCACTTGTTACAAATCTGTTGGAGTGACGGTACATTATGTACCGTCTGCCAGTTCTAGGGTTAAAATAAAAAAATATTTTATTGTATTAAATTATTTTTGTTTAATTTTTATTAAATTATTTTTTTCTGTGTACTTGTTTTTCAAGCAAAGTTTAGTTATTTTCTTCTATTTTAGTATATTATTCTAATCACGTTATAAACAAAGTTTAGGACATTAATAATATTTAGTATATTATATCTCATTGTAAAAGGTAACGTCTAAAGTTAGGCCTATAAAAGAATTAAGTAGCATGCAATGCAGTTTTTATTGATTATTTTTTGTATTTGCATTTATTTCTACCTGGCGAACAATAATTTCAAACTCCTAAAAAAGTGGGTCTTTTATGTATGTTTGTAACTGCATTTATTTCTATATTGTAAGACATGACCTTTTTGCGATATGAAGCCGTTTCCAGACTTTTCAAACACTCTGAATGTTGAATTCTCAAAATATTGTTTTACTTTTAATTACTTATTTATGTATACACGATGATAAACTTTAAAAAGAGTACACAAAATTTAATTGCATCATTCTGTATAAGTTATCATAAAAATGTACATAATAAAACTTAATTAAACCTATTCAAGCAAGAAGGGCGAATTTCGAGTTATTATAGGTCTACTATTGTTACAGGAATGACGACAGATTTCCATCCACGTCCCAACAGGATTTTGAAGTTCCTAAAAGAGTCTATTATACAGACCAAATGAGCTCTGAAAATGACAATAGTGAAGAATCAGATGATCCTGATTATAACTTACAGCCTTTGGTTATTGAGAAATGTAATGTCACCATAGCAGACGATAATTGCACAGTGGAAGGCAGACGTGTGGTAGATGTCGTACATATTTTATCCGAAATGGAACGTTTGGCTACTCATCCACTTAAATGCACCATGGGTAAATATAAGCTTAAAAGAGAAGTTAAAAATGGACTGTTTTCGAAATGGATATTTTTTTGCGATAACTGTGAGAAAGAATGCTCAATAACTTCTATACCTGTGCTTGAAAAAGAGGACATAAACGATGCGGTTGCTTGGGGAGCCATGTCCATTGGTATAGGCCATGCCCAACTAGAAGAGTTTTTTAGTGTTCTTAATGTTCCCATGATGAACCACAACAAGTATAGAAGCCACGAGATCAACATTGGCAAAGTAAGTTTACTGAATAAAATTTGTTTGTTATTTTAATATTTGTTAGGGTCCGTAGACAAAAAACACGGACCCTTATTATAAAATGATACGCTTGTCTGTCTGTCTAACTGTAACGCACCTATTTTTCAGAAACTTGCATTTTCTTGAAACTTGCTGTTCGCATTCTGAAAAAACCAATAAAAAATTTACTATTTGTCTTAAGAAAGTTAATTGTACAACAAAGGGGTTAAAGTACGATATAAAGTATGAGAATGTACATTTTTCCATCAGCTTTTTGTGAAATTTATATTTAAAAATGCTATGGGTTTTTAAATTTCTGAAAGTGTAGTTTTGGTAACGTATATTATGCCGTTAGTTTTCTTTATTTTAACGTAGTTCATTCAGAATTAATTATAATAGTTTACACATGTTCTTTTTCAGTTAAATTTATTAAAAAGAAAAATATATTATGAGTAATAAATTATAGCCTATCCATTCAAAATATTGCACATAAAATTATAGATGTATTATATATTTTCTTTGTGACAGACTTGGGAAGAAACGTTGGTGAGGAAAATGAAGGAAAATGCGGAAGCTGAAAAACGCATCGCAATTGAAAAGGGAAATTTTCTTCACGGAGTTCCTTACATCACAGTCATTGGTGATGGAGGATGGGCAAAACGATCTTACGGCCACGGAATGAATTCTCTAAGTGGAGTGGTAAGTAACAGTTAGTAACTTTTCCACTTCATACTATAGCGTAAAGCAAGTTCACATACAAAAACATAATCTTTAAACTTGTGAAAATAGACCAAAATACTCAGGTATTTTGAATTCAAAAAAGTATTTCTCCTTAAGTCTCTATGTGTTAGGAATTTGCTCGAGTAGCAAATACATGCTAATCTATCTGGATACAGGGGAAAGTAAAAAATACAAAATCTATTGATTAAATGAGAAATGGCTGAAACCCCTACTTTGTGACCGTTATGAGCAATATTCCACCACTTAATGCACTTTTAGCAACTAATATCAATAAATCCTTCTATATCCCATCTGAAATTAAAATTTGTATTTTAGGGAGTTCTAATCGGATCGGAAACGAAGAAGTTGCTGTACATGGGTGTAAGGAACAAATTTTGCTTTGCCTGCTCCAACCCCAACAAAAAAAATGAGGATCACCTTTGCTTCAAGAATTACAATGGGCCATCTACAGGCATGGAAAGCAGCGTAATCGTAGAAGGGTTCCGAAGAAGCGAAGACGACTACGGGTTGTACTACCTACATTACATAGGGGATGGCGATTCAAGTGTCTACGCCCGAATTCAAGAAGGCTGTCGCTATGGCAGGTATGTGAAGAAAATAGAATGTGCTAACCATGTAACTAGGGCACTGAATGATAATTTGCATAAGATGGCTGGAAATACACGCTACCCTCTAGCTTCACGCCAACTACTTACTAATCCTGCTCAATCAGGAAGTATCTGCCGTTTAGAGCGTATAGTAAAAGGTGTTAGAACGGCTATTAAAGAAGCGGGTGTAACGAAAAGTGCAAAAGAAGTATTGAACTTGCGTCACGATATACGGAATGCACCTGACCACGTGTTTGGAAACCACTCCAAATGCAGAGATTTTTGCAAAAGAAAATCTTTAGGGGAAGCTAATGTAATTTCCGAAATAGATAAAGATTTTTTAGCTAAAATAAGGACTCTCATTAACAATGTTGAAAGCAAAGCAGAAAGCTTAGTATTCAATGAAACGACAAATTTTGCCGAGAAATACATGGGTTGTGTCGCCAAGTTTAGTGGCGGGAAAAGGATAAACTTCACTTCTGGTGGGTCTTTCGGAAGGCGGTGCCTAGGAGCAGGGTTAGCACATTCTGCTGGGCCTAGCTGGCATCTAAGTCCATGGAAAAGTTTTAAACACAGAAGCCCAGGCAGCATATTTAGAAAAAGGATCTTGAGGAGGGAAAGGATGCACTTCAAACGCAAAGAGTTGTATGCAACGAAAAAGGCCAACAAAGAAAAAATCATGAAAAGAAAACGCAGAGAGGGTGGTTATGATGCGGAGTATGGACCTCTGGCTGTGGAGCCAGACATAGAGGAGTCGGTGATGGAAGTTAAAAAAAAAGAATTTCTAGAAACTCTAGCTAATGATGTATATGATGGGAATGAGCAGTTGTCAGAGGTCACAAAAGGTCAGCACAAGAATGAACTATGGAAGGAAAAGAGAATGAATAGGTTAACAGCATCCAAGTTCGGTGATGTAGCTAAGAGACTTCCCTACACACCCTGTCACAACATGGTAAAAACAATACTATACCCAAAGGCATTGAACACCGAAGCCATCACTTTTGGAAGAGACAATGAGGACCATGTTCTTAAGTTGTATGAAGAAATGACTTCAAAATGTGTTAAAAAGTGCGGACTTTTTGTAGACGTTGAGCATCCATATTTAGGAGCAAGCCCTGACGGTTTGGTAGACAATGATGGTTTAATTGAGGTTAAGTGTCTATTTTCTGTCCAAGAAAATAACTTACTAGAAGAAGCTAAGAGAAAAAAGAAAGATATTTGCCTGGAAGCAGTTGAAGGAGGAGACACTTTGAGACTGAAAAGGAGCCACAAGTATTATTACCAAATACAGGGACAGCTAAATATTTGTAAGAAAGAATGGTGCGATTTAGTTGTATACACTAAAAAAGGTGAGGTGTTTGTAGAAAGGATCAGCAGGGATGACAAATTTTGGAAAGAAAAAATGCTGCCTAAGCTCGTGCAGTTCTACATCGAATGTATGTTACCTGAAATAATAGATAGCAGAATTGTGCGCGGATTCAAGGTGAGAGATCCTAATTTTATTCTCGAAGCACAAGATAGACGTAAAATAAAACAAGTAAAGAAAAAACCAGTGAATGTAGCCTAATTCATGTAAATATTATAGTATATTTCTTTACATAATTGGAATATTTTTATTTTTTAAACATGTGTGACCTTCAAAGGTCATTCAATTCGAAAACTTTTGTTGTAAATATTATATTCATTTTTAGTTGTAAGAACTAGCTTTTAAATGGGGCATTATTTTATTTATTGTTTGTTCAAAACTGTTTCATCGAGTGAATATTTTCTTCGATATTTGCCAATTTTTTATGTTTTATCCGACTAGTATTTGTTATTGTGATACTAGTACCTTTACTCTACTGTTGTTTTTCATTTCATTCTTTCCAGTTTATTGTAAAATTAAGGTTATTTTTAATTTAATTTCTGTTTTACATATAAATATGATGTATATAATCAGGGTATGCATATATGACTTATATTTTATAATAATTATATTTCTGATCTGATCCCTAAAAATAAGGTTTAGGGTTCTGAATATTTTCCATATCATCATAACTAGTCCTCAAACTTACTTTCAGTATTCTCCCGTATTTGTATATGTAAACAAAACAATTTGACTGATCTAGTTTAAGTAGTTACGTCATAGCGAATTATTTATTTTTTAATGTAACCAAAGACATGTCTATTTTCTTCAAATACAAATTTTTTGCTCCCAAACACTTGCAATAACGTAATGAGTTTGGTGTGTTGCTAGGTTATTTTGAACAGAGTTTAGAAATAATTACTACAAGTCTGTTACAAAACCATAATTAGTTTTAATTTTAATTTTTGCGAGAATATGACAAGGTATTAGTTTTTAAAATGTATAACTTCTCATTTACTAGAAACGATTTTTTAACTAGAGCAATAAGTATTATTCTAATCTCTGAAAGATTAAAATTAGCCACACGCACAAATCGCAATGTAATTGCAAGGTTTAGGATCACAAACAAATATTTTCATTGGATAAGTTTTCCTTTTCACTTTGAAAAAAGTAAATAATTTCGTTAATTTAACTTTGTTAAAGCGATTTAGGCTAGACTTAAACTTGTCCCTAAATATTTAACAAAGCTGTATTTTTCTGTATTCTTATAAAATATGAATTTATGTAAAAACTATTTTAAGATGTGTTTTATAACAAATTACTGTCGTTGACTTATTGATTTTAGTTATGCAGTAGTTATTCATATAATGGATATTTAGAAGAGTATTGTTGGTTATTTGACATTGTGTGAAAATATATAAAAGTATAATAGAGCATTATTGATTATGATTTATTAAATATTAGCCCAACAAAACATGTATTAAGTATTCAATAACAAGGGAGACCATAGGAAAGAAAAAAACCCAGTCCT
>JAGFPH010000256.1:322272-332297 GCA_018207615.1 Philaenus spumarius | reverse complement strand
ATATATATATATATATTATCAAATATATTTTTTAGGCTATCAAATCGAGTATTTTACATTTTGACTCAAGGGGATATTTCTTGTTTCTTATTTTTACACTGTGAAAGTTGATTACTTACACGTTAATAATAATTAATTATCAATTTAAAAATACTAATTTCACAAATATATAATTATTATAATGGTCGAAAATATTATAATTTAATTAATCCTACATACAGTAGGCCTAGTTATTTACAATTCAAGCCACCCTTGGCAGATAGAAGTAATCAATTAATTCTTCCTTCCTTTATATTCCTTCTTTACATGTGGATGAAGTTCGTTACTATCTATCATGAATCGAGGTAATTCTTTGAAATCTTACATAATTTATACAATTTTATTTATAAAAATAACTTTTATACATTTAAGAATTTGAGTAGATTTGAAATATTTGAAATTTGTACTTACTATTTCGTAACCTAGAGCTAACAGAAATCTAGGTTAGCCTAGAGTCAAATAGTAAAGTTACCCCTTCAGATTATTTTTTTTAAGTTTTCAATATTTTAAATCCTGATTATTTACTATGTAGGCCTAGGCTAAGCTATTGAACGTTTTCAGTTTTTTGTTGTAGGCCTATTTAAACCACTAACAGTCATTGTTTTAATTGATCAAATTTGTGGAATGTAAAAACAGCCTAACTATGCCTAGGCCAAATCTTTGAAACAATAAATTAACTAGGGCGTAACATGGAATTTAGGCATAGCCTAGCCTACAGCCTGCATTTTTATTGCAGGTTCATTGTTTTAAATCGGCTATTTAGATCTAGTTGTCGATAGTAGGTAATTTATGAAAAAGTTTAAATTTTAAGATAGGCTAGATTTGTATTTGTTACATTTATTGTGCTAAAATAGTAAGTTACAAAACTATAACTCCCTTTAATTTATAGGTAATTGTTAGGCTCTGTCAATAGGCTCTCAGTAGGCTACTGGATTTAATTTTAGGCTATAGCCTATAAAAAAAAGACTTGCACTACAGTGTTAGGCCTACATTGGGTGTTATACATTGAGTGCCTATATATGAAGTGATAGACCACTGTTAGGCTAATATTAGTCTAAACTAAAGAACAGAATTTATTGTTTTGTTTTTTTTGCAAACAAACAATTAAATTAGTAAAATAAACAATTATTTTACTCTTTAAAACCCAATCACTGGTTAAAAACCAACCCAAACAAAACATTTTTAGCTTAGGCTTGCTTGAAAATATCTTCCACAAGTTAATTGTGTTTAGGCTACTATTGATAGTAAATTATCCTACAAAAGGTAAAAAGTTCACTCTCCTACTATCAATTTTGAATATATATGTATGCCTAGGCTGGTTAATTTATTTAGCTCATGTCTAGATTGTACGGTAGGCTATGCCTATAATTCTTTCCATTTTAGCCCTACCTTGAATATGTAGGCCTAGGCCATAATTATTTCTTAACTTAGGCATAGGCCTACTTAGTTTATTTGCTTAGATTTGAAATTTAAATAAAATAGAAAATTGTAACCCTACCTTTTTAGGCCTAGTTAGATTTGTCAGTTTATAGGTAGGAATATAATTATTTTGTAAACATTTTGAATCGTGAAATAGCATACTGGTACATTGGCATAGCGTATAGGCTACCTTGATACCCGAATATCATATCTTTGACTGTAAAACTAACCAACCTCAAATAGGTCTATATAAACAACTTGTTCAGTTCAGTTTATAGTCAGTTTCTTTTTGCAAATATTTCAGAGTACCTATTCCTAGAATCAAAAATGTAATATTTCGGTTTTATTTGAAAGAAAATAAATTATATTAGCCTAGCATTTTTCTTTTGATAACGGTAAGCTATTAGGCTTTTGACAAAAGTGTCTATTACAGTACTGCTTTTAAGGTGATTTTATTGGCCTACTTAGCTTGAAAACATCTTGTTGTTGTAATTTACAAAATAGTTGTGCATGGGGTAAAATAAATATATATTATATAATTATTTAAATTATAATTATTTGACTTTTGAATAATTGTAAGGTAAGCCTAGGCCATAAGAACTTAAGTTAAAGTGTGTTTAAACATTTTTAAACTGCAAAATAGTCTAGCTTGGTTTTATCATAGGTTTGGTCAAGAATCATAGGCTAATAGCCAAATTGACACATGTATATAAGGCCCTTATTAGACGAGGTGGCCAGGCCACGCAGCCAGCGATGCAGGTGGATGCCCAGATTGTCATCGGGCATTGATTCTTATAGACGTTATTACACGAGGATAGCCAGCGACATCGCCAGACTTTGGCCACCGACTGGCTACTGAGACCCGTAGCCACTCCGGTCGCCAGTGGCTACTGCAGTTACACTGCGACCTGTTAGCAGCTATTCAATATGTCCACACCTTGTGCAACTGTGGAGAAACTCACACCTAGTGCAACTTTGGAGAAAGAGGTAGGAGGAAAGAAGAAAAAAAAAAAAAAGATGAGCTGCTGACAAAGTGCCAAGTTGGTGGAAACAGTGAACACAGAAAATTTCATTTGCTGTGAGATAGAAAAACACCCTTCAATTTTGAACTGTAATTTGGATGAATACCACAGTCTTATCACCTCTGTAGTTTACAGCAAACAGAGCTGTTGTGGGGTCAGTTGGGCCACTCCACTGGCTACTTAACTGGCCACTATACTAGCCACTGGTTCGGTAGCCAGTTGGGTCGCTATGTACGTTACTTGGCTACGTGGCCTGGCATCTCTTCTAATAAGGGCCTAATTTGTAAGGTAGGCCTACTGTATCAATATTCAATATATTTGTTTAGTTATTCTGTCAGCTTGTGACAAGGCCTTTCTTTACATAATTTTTAGTTTGTAAAACTATCGGCTAGTAATTCACACTTTTGAATTGTAAAATATGCTGTCTTTTATAGCCTACACATTGGCTCTGACACTCGTTACAGTAAGCATATTTTCAGAGTAAAATAACTATTTTTAACTCAACTAGTTTATAGGCTTACATTTCACACTTTTGAATAAAAATGGCCTCTTTTAGATAAATCTATTATGTTCATTTAACTATCAGTTTCTTCGGTTCAAATAAAAATAACCTATTATTGAAAGTAAAATAGCCTAAGTGAATATTTTGTAGTTAAGTAGGCTTACAGTGAATATTGCAATGATGTTTTAAACATAAAAATTCATATTAAATTATGAAAAGTGTTAGTTAGGCTGGCTTACCAACATAAAATATCTTTTAAATAATAAATCTATTCATCATAGATTATAAGCAAGAGGAACAAATAAAAATATATCATACATCAATAATAAATGGAAAAGAAAACAAATCCAATTTTTGTATAGCCTAGCTTAAATATTTTAAAGTATTTTTGTATTTTTGCACTTTTTATAAGCTTACTTAACTCTATTGTTTTAGGTTTCAGATTAAGAGAAAAGGAAAGAAATTGTAATGTTAAATTTATTCTCTTAAGTGTTACTAATGCCAAATATAAACTCGTCTAAAAGTTTTAAGTAGGCTACAATTTTACTTATTTTTTATCATTAGTAACTGGAGTGTGTTATTTTAATAGGTAATTATCACTTGGAGTCTCCTAATCAAGAACTTCCTTCCAGTCAAAGTCAAGGAGTTTTGAGCCGAAGTCTTTCTGAACGAGGTAATTTGTTGTTTTACTTAAATAAAATATTGTACCATTATATTTGTACTGTATATAGCTCTTGATGCTAAGTGTGTGTTTGATAATCCCAATCATCAATACTTGTTGTTAATAAAATATGTAAAGTATCCATACAACTTTTTAATGTAAAGTAGACTGATACCGTACTAAATAAGTATTGTGTTACAAAGGTAACCAATTTTGGGATCACAGTTAAATCTCAAATAAAAAATACAGGCCTAGATATTAATATATTACTTCATATTATTTTTACCAAGTACTTTATTCAGGTTGCTACGGTCAGAGAAATAAAAAATATCAGGAAACTTATAAAAAAATTGGAGGAAACAGTTTCATTCGAGTGATACTCGGACGATCCAAAAACTGAGGGGTTTCTTTAATCCAGCTTGCTATAGCACAATTTGTTTTTTTTTTCAGGAGAACATCTGCATTATATAAAAGTCTAAAAAGTACTATTGTTAGAAATTACTAAAAAGCAAACTCATTTTCGCATTAAAAATTTAAGTTATGAATAGGAGATTCTAAAATTTGAGATTTGTATTTTAATTTTATATAGGCCTACCATAAAATATGACTTATTTTGTATTAAATTGAATCTAGTTTGTTCTGGTTAAATCTAAAATTTGAATATTATAGGAATGCAAAATTCTGATAATTATAGGAATTGTGAGGCAAGTTCAGTTAACTGGATCCAGGGAATATAATAAATGAATCCAAGGAACACTGAAATGTGAACATGTACTGTTTTCTCTCATTATTTAGCACTATGATCTAACATAAAATTAATTTTCATATTATTAACACTACAAACTAAAGATTATAAAAATTAATGTACATCTAGCACTTAGCAAACAAAATACTTTAATTGTAAATGAAATCTTAGTACTGGGGCAATATATTAAAAATATACAGTAGGCCTACCGGTATTTGTTTTCTTTGTCTTCCTTGGATGGTTTGGTAAGGAAGAACGGCTGTAGTGAGGAGTAAGCCGAAATATATTCAATAGAATTTATGTTACAAAATGTAGTGCAAAATGTTGTAGTAAAATAATTTTTAAATAGCTATTGGTTAATCGAGTAATTTGAAAAAATCTAGCATTAAGTCAAAGAAGTCATTCAAATGATTAGCCTACCAAAATTCTGAAGGAAGCCATATTCAAGCTTAACTAAGAAACTAGGAAAGTTAAGAAAAATCAGTTGTCGGGGAAAGGAATTAGGCCTAACCAAAATTTTGTAGAAATTTTAATTCTTTATTTCAAAATAATGTTGTAATCTGTAGTTTACAATGTATTTGTAAAAATCAGCTCAAAAACTAATAGCCGGCTGATTATAACTCAGATGATAAAATACCAACTGTCATAACTTACGCCAATAATATGAGAGAAGTACATAGAAGGCTCTACTTGCATTTAGTACAGTTCTCAGTAATAAAGTTAAAACTATCTGTGTTTAAAGTTAATTTAAGTGTTTACATATTCAAACACCTTATTTCACGTATAAAATTATTTTCTATCTCTAATCATGTACCTTAGTTGGCATTACAAAGCTCCATTCTTTCCTCATGACTGGTGGTTTGAGTATATTTTGTAGTGTTTGTACAGGACAGGCTATGTGTAATTTTTTTTTGTATTTATATAGTTTTTTTTTAATCTGTATATATAAAAGCGAAATACCACTCACTCATCACGATTTCTCAAAAACTACCGAACGGGGTTGAAATGAAATTTGGTATGTAGCTTCCTCTAGGGCCATAAGTGTTCACTAAAAAAGGGTTTTAAAAATTGGAAATTTTAGGGAGTTTGGGTCGAGTAAAAATGACTAAATCACGATTTCTCCAAAATTACCGAACAGATTAGAATGAAATTTGTTATGTAGCTTCCTCTAGGGCCATAGGCGCTCGCTAAGAAAGGGTTTCAAAAAATTCGAAATTTTAGGGGGCTTTGGGGGGATCAAAGTTATTAAATCACGATTTCTTCAAAACTAACTGAACGGATTGGAATGAAATTTGGTATGTAGCTTCCTCTAGGGCCATAGGTGCTCACTAAGAAAGCGTATGAAAAATTTCGAAATTTTAGGAGGGGTTTGGGGGGATCAAAGTTACTAAAATCATAATTTCAGATCTTTTATTATTATGACAATAGTGCTTTTATTATTTAAGATCTATATATATAAAAGCCAAATACCACTCAATGACTGAACACTTAAAAAGAATACAATTACGTTAAAAAGACTGAAAATACCAACCACCACGGGCAACGCCGTACGAGTCAGCTAGTGTTATATAATTTAAGAAGAATAGTCAATATTCGTCATGCTAACAAAGATTTTTTGTTAAAATTTATTGAGATTTATAGTTTTTATTGGCTTTGTGTAAAGTTAAGCTGAAGGAATATGAAAATCAAATTTGAGAAATAGATTGACAGAAGGCTGATCAGGAGCTTGTGTCAAAGGATCTTTTCTGAAAGAGCTTAATTTGGAAACTCATGCAAAGTGGATGATATTTACCAAACTTTTGATGATTTGAGTTACTAATGTACTAATCTTAAAAAGCCTCCTTTAGTCGTTCATCAGCTGGAATACATGGTCTCATTGCTTTGTAATAATTATGAGTTAATATGAAATTCCAAAACTCATCAAAATTAATTTCATTTGTCCTTAAGATGAGGATTGTTTTTAAAATCCTTGGGATTATTTCATTTTAGTTCTCTCAAAAGGCATCTGTTAACTAGGCCTATACGTTTTTCATTCAACTAGTCAGTTCTTCTGCCATACATTTTTTTTCTTTAACTGCCAACATAAGATATTCCTAAAACACCATACAGAACTTGATAAATATTTTTATTTTCCTTTTATCAAGTTTTAAATATTTTTACATCAAACAACCAACTAGGCTATAATGGCACAAAATTGTATTTGAAATTTGTGCATAACAATGTGCAAAGCTAAGGGACAATTTTTATTTTCCCAGACACACTCTGTCTTTCCATTGAAACAGCGTTCCTCGCACAATATAGTGAATCATCTCAAAATTATTTACTGTGTATGGAAAATAACATTCGGCTCAATTTTACAAGGGAAAGAGTGTTTGTGGCTAGCTAATATGTTTATATCCATATCATTAGATGTGTTCATATTTGCCATCGACTTAAGTAGGCCTAACAGTTTATTATTTTGGCAGACACTAGGCCTTTATTTGAAATCTATTTGAATGAATTTGAGGCGAAAGCGAGTGCCTGCAATTACAAACATCACTTAAGTTTGTTTTTGGTAGAAGTTATTTGTTTATAATATGATTAAGTATGGGACAAAATACAACAAAATAAAAAAAAAATTTTAGAACTGATTTGGTATAGTCTTTACAGATTTGCAAATTCAGGGGTTCATCATACACAAATTAATAATAATAAAGTTCTCCTGAAACCCAAATAATTACTGTATTAATTTGTAAACATTATATTAATTCTTTGATATTACTACAGGCAATTATCGCTCAGACTCTCATAATGAAAGAGTGAACGCTTCCTATTTTCCAACGAATCAACATCAAGCGAGTGGAAGTAGGCCTACTAATGAATATGAAGGAAAAGGTAAATTCACATCTTTACTGATTTAGTTTATTAATGTCACATAAACTATGTTGAGTCGTTTAAAAGAAAGAATTATAGATCATAAATTCCTTAAATACATTTAAGAAGAAGAAGAACAAGGTGTTGCCAACTTGGTAAATATATATCAACACGTTTCCTTACATTTATATTTACCAATTACAAACATACCCTAATAGAAATAAGCATTAGTTACATTCTTAACATAAAATAACTCATGATTTTTTAAACAAAATTTTATAACAATTTCAACATTTCTTTGAATTTAGAAACTTAATTTTGGCTAATGACTTAGTAAAAAATGTCAGCAATGTTTGAATCTGAATCTATCATACTATAGCAAGAGCTCCAGAATTTTCTTCATAAATTTTAATAGGTTGAACAATTTCAACAAAAACACCATTAATAACATTTCTTAAGAGATTTATTTCTGTTACAGCTTCAGATAATGCAATATAGTCCTCAAAGGTAGATGACTTAGTAACACAGTTTTGTTTCTTTGATTTCCAATAAATGGGATTTCCAAATAATTCAATTATATACCCAGTAGTTGACTTTCTATCAATAATATCTCCTGCCCAGTCAGCGTCAACATAAAAATTCATATCAGCTTTATGACTTTTATTATATGTTAATTTTAGATCTTTGGTTAAATACAAATACTTAAGAACTTGCAATGCATATTTGAAATGAGTCTCAATTATAACAATTTTGAAATCTTCTTAAATAATTCACACTGAAAGATATGTCTGGTCTAATACCATGACTAATATACAAGAGTGCTCCTATTAAATTTCTATATATAACATTCTCAATTAAATTTGATTGATTCAGTTTAAGATTAATCTCCATTGGTGAATTATAAAGTTTTGAGTTTTCAATATAATACAGTTTAGCTAGCGATTCTATATAATGTTCCTGGCTCAAAGTTAAAGTATTATTACATTTCTCGTAACCGTATTCAATATCAATTCCGATGTAGCTTTTAACTTTTTTAAATCCTTCTTTTTAAATTTATTATGTAATTGTGTTTTAATATTATTAATTATTTAAATATCTTTGCAACATATTAACAAATCATCAACAAATAAAAGGCTATATACAGTTATATTATTTCCGACTTTAACATAGAGACAATAATCATACTTACTTACTTCTACAAAAACCTAGATTTTCAATATAATCATTAAAACATTCATACCAAGTACGTGGGCTTTTTTTAAACCATACAAAATGCTTTGTTTAGTTTATAAACTCTATTGGAAACATCATTATAGCCTTGTGGTTACTTTACATAAACTTCAGATATCACTTTACTATTTAAAAAAGCTGTTTCAACTGTAACGTTAAGCTCTATGCAATTGTATCGTTACAAAAAAATAATAAATAATAAAAAATAAATTCAATAAGTTTTCCAAGTCAAAAATAAAAACGTCAAAAAAGAAAAAAGAAATATAAAAATTGATCTAATTATTTAAAAGCATGCATAGCATATGTTATATATCGTTATCAAATTTTTATTTACCATTATTACTTCATCAAACAACTTTATTTCAACTTAACCTCAACTCAAAATCAAAACAAACAAGTTTCTTACTTCACAACACATACTATACATGTTCCACTCAATATTCATGGTGTTTTGCGATCTCCAGCCATCACCTGTGCTTTGCCATCTAAATGTGCTCTCGAGCATGATGATATCATATTGCATTTTTTTACCGCGCGATAGTAGGTAACCTGGATTACACAATGAAATAGAATAAAAATCACAACTTATCATTATAAATTGCTTACTTAAATTTTGGATCGTGGATGCGTTTCTATGTTAGTATTTTGGGAAATAGTCGGTTGTCAAATAAACATGACTATGCAATGACCAAACTTATATTTACTATGCCATTGTTAGGCTATTATATCTTGTCATGAAAAGCATAAAAAAATACATTACATAAGACATAATGCACATTAATTTTATTCAGTTATATTATCTAAAAGAAATTTTTTTTTAATATGGCTTCAATTATTAAAAATTGAAATGATTTAAAAATTCAGATATGATCATACTTAAACATAATATTATTATTTTTTATTTCTTACATTTTATCAACTCAACCTAGGTTATACTTGCAGTTTTTTTGTAATCCAAAGTCTGTGCACATTAATTTTACTCACTATAACCCGTAATTATGTTTATTAACACTTCAACAGTTCTTTTATTGTCAGTTCTATACGCAAAAATAACCTACCATACACATGGTCTACGCAGTCTTTTATGAATATCACACAACTTTCAAGTATCTCGTCCGATTTCACTCATCGTTACATTTGTATGACGTATAATGTTAAATTCACTGGTTTATGTTCATACCAGACTATTATTTCCACACTTTTTCTATTTTGAGTATGACTAACATTTAACACTCATTATACATCTTACGCCATCTTGTTCACTTCTACTGACTTCAACCACATTGTCCCCTTTTCGTAATAGCACCCAGGGAGCCGTGAATATGTCTCCGTGTCACTAGTGAAGAAGAAGGCCTAGAGCGCTGTGATCTGGTCAATTAATACACTAATTGCTTGACAGCTCCTGCCATTTGAAAGATATACTGCCCTAAAGCATGAAGGTTACCGGTAAATGGTTTTGCGTTATGTCGGTTGCAAGGTTTTAAGTGTTAGTGATGTAATGTTTTGCGAACGTTACACATTGTACCAACATTTCAGATCATAATGTTTTTTATG
>JAGFPH010000256.1:237509-302237 GCA_018207615.1 Philaenus spumarius | reverse complement strand
ACTTTCTGAAAGGGATTCTTGAGTATATTGCAAAACAATTCTCAATGATAAAATTTTCTCACTGAAAACTCTACCATTTCCTTTAACTTATATAGCCGGTTTCTTTCATACGCCTTGGTAGAGTGTCAGACGTACTGTAGTCAGTATTTTGTATTCGTTACTTTGCAGACACACAAAGTAATCACTACTAACAGCTCAAAGTAGCGGTTACGGCTTCTCTATTGTACTTTGGTGCAGTGTAGATTCTCGGAATATGTACTTTGAATCCACATTGTGAGTCCAGTTCAGTACTGATAGCGCTTTCGCAGTAGCCCCGGTACTTAGCAGTGGAGTTGGAATGAAATAGAATGTAATAAGGAAGTATAAACCCGGCAATCGACGGGTAATATAGGCGGCCGTGGCGATCGGGTACACGAACGTATTTGCAGAGATCGGTGGTGGCCGGGCTCCGGATCGATGGAATCGGAATTGACTCAATGCCGATTCCAGTGGTGGAATCGACTTTTGGAATCGAGAATCGACCCTTCCCTAATTTAAAAAACAAAGACAATATTCTTTTTCATATAAAAAAAAACAGCAAACAAATCGGGTCCATAGATCTCCAGATATAGGTATCATTTGAGTTTTAACCTAAAACCAAAAACTCAAAAGTGCCCAATAATGGAAAAAATTATAGATTTAATAATTTGTTTGTAGTAATGACATTTTATTTCATTTAAAACCAACGACACGAAAATCGGTCAAGCAGAACTCACAAAATTTTATTTCATTTAAAACAAACACCACTAAAATCGGCTCTGTAGATCACCAGAAATAGGTATCAATAGGGTTTTAATCTAAAAAACTCAAAAAGTGCCCTTTTAAATATACCTATGAAATAAAATTGACATTTCATGTTTTGATAATAATGACAGCATTTTCTGTCATCTAAAAAAAAACAGCACTAAAATCGACCCTGTAGATCTTCAGAAATAGGTATCAATAGGGTTTTGACTTAAAACCAAAAAAACTCAAAAAGTGGTCTTTTAAATATACCCATGAAATAAAATTTATATTTCATAAATTTTTGATAATAACAACATTTTCTATCACTTAAAACAAATAGCACTTAAGTCGGCCAGATAGATCTTCAGATATAGGTATCTATAGGGTTTTAACCTAAGTGAAAAAAAACTCCAAAAGTGCCCTTTTAAATATACCGATGAATTAAAAATGACATATCTTAATTTGTTTAAAATAATGACAAAATTTTATTTCATTTAAAACAAACACCACTAAAATCGGCTCTGTAGATTACCAAGTAGGTATCAATAGGGTTTTAACCTAAAACCAAAAAAACTCAAAAAGTGCCCTTTTAAATATACCCATGAAATAAAATTGACATTTCATAATATTTTTATAATAATGACATTTTCTGTCATTTAAAACCAACGACACGAAAATCGGTCAAGCAGAACTCCAGAAATATTTATCAATAAAAAACATAAAAAAATCTAAAAGTTACCTTATAAATTAAAAATTACATATCTTAATTTGTTTATAATAATTAACATTTTCTTTCATTTAAACAAACACCACTAAAATCGGTTCTGTAGATCTGTAACGGTGACCGTTACTACAGGCCCCTGCCACAACATTTGGGTTCCCAGAAGGAACATGAATCGGTTAGATCTAACGAAGCACACCCGCTATTTATTAATACCACCACTTAATCTAATTAGCCACACACAAAGGTAACCAGCTTTGATACGAACTAAACTAAACTAAACATAATTTACTTAGTAACCAGATGTTCACACTAGGCTCGGCGTATGACTACAGCCTTTAACACGCTATTATGTCATATCGCATTCGGGACGCTTTCGGACGTTTACTGTCTCATGGCCCTCGTTTGCACGATAGCCTAATCCAGTTTATGCGTTAGCCGATCATAATTTACTTATGCGTAACACAAGGGAAAGAATTCACCGGCACTCGCTAACATACGTTGCTTAGCGTCTCTGCACAAGAATGGTGACTTGAGCCCTTTGCCTTGTGGTACTTGAGATGCCCCCCGCCGATTGGTCGAGCAACCCTGTGAAGTGGGACGACTGTAGACGGACCACACTGGTACCGATTCTCACCGCTTTGTGATGCGCATAGTTACTCGTTATTGCCAAACCCTGATCTCGAGCGCGTCACAGATCTTCAGACATAGGGTTTTAACCTAAAACCAAAAAAACTCAAAAAGTGCCCTTTTAAATATACCCGTGAAATAAAATTTACATTTTATAATTTTTTTATAATAATGACATTTCTGTCATTTAAAACAAACAGCACTAAAATCACCCCGCACTAAAATCTGCCTGGTAGATCTTCAGAAATAGGTATCAATAGGGTTTTAACCTAAACAACAAAAAAAAAAAAAAACTCAAAAAGTGCCCTTTTAAATATACTCATAAAATAAAATTGACATTTCATAATTTCTTGATAATAATGAAATTTTCTGTCATTTAAATCAAACAAACAGCACTAAAATCGGCCTGGTAGATCTTCAGAAATAGGTATAGAGTATTATAAATATTTTATTTAAACGATTCTGAAAAAATCAACGGTTAGGTGCTAAATTTTATGGCGTCATAACTTTGCCATGTTTGAGGTGTCGGACGCGCAGAAATGTTCAACAATATATGTCCGACAAAATGTTTTTTGCTTTCTATATAAAACAAACTTTTGATTAAATGAAAGATTACATTTAGGTTATAAATTTGTTTCCCGCATGAAATCAATGTTTTTGCCAGAGTCTCAAAGGAAAATACCCCGCTACCGAGAATTGTTGCAAATAAAAATGTTGTCTAATTCAACTTAAATAAGGGATATACGAAGTCTTAAGAGTTAGGTAATCATAAACTTCTAAAGGCCTAGGCCCGAGGACTATAACAAACAGTCTACAGCATTTCACCTTATTAAGATCTACACGTAAGTATTAAGGTGTTCCCTCAATTTAAATGTGTGCACTGTGTGTAAATTAAAACCCGTATCGGCTGTGTAAAAGGCATCGGCGCATAATTTTCTACTGTTTAAAATGCTCTGAGAGTTGCACATTGTATAGTTTGATTTTGGCCTAGTTAAAAATGCAATTTTCTTATTGTGATCTCATCCACATTGAGCCATACGAATACAATTTCACCTTTAGTTATTTAAATAGGATTGAATATAAAAACTACTCTTATTACTTTGTAAAATCACTCAACTTCGCAAAACGTTTTCCTACCATTAGCCTAGTTTGTAAGACCATATGAAAAATATGTGCATACATAGGCTACTGTACTTTCACCAAGTACGTCATTATAACAAGCTACCATACTACCGTATATTTATTATTTACATTGAAACAATATCAACACTAAAATTACTGATAGAAATATAAATACAAAATAATATATTTTTTATATAAATGTCCGTACGTCAAGTAGCTCTGTTAATACATTCTCTGCATACACCCAAAATCAGTAACTTTGAACTAGATGTCCACAGCAGCCATCTATGATGATAATGATGATGTGCAATAAGCATGGGAATTCCTGGTCACCCTGTGATCAACATCAAAGTTCCCAAGCCATCTCTGCTCTCTACATCCAAAGATTTCTGCAAATAAACATTAGGGAAAAGTATGGGAAATAATAGAACTTGATCAAAGGAAAATTGTTGTGTTAAGGGGACTTAAGGGTCTGCTCCAGTAAACGAGAAAGCAACCGGAAATGCAAGCGCTTCTCTCTATAACTGTATCTAAACAGTGCAATTTCTTGCAGCTGAGCGCTTTTACATTGCCTCATCTCAAACCATTTTATAAATCCATCTTTTTTAATTGAGTGCTGAAAAAAAACTGAATATCTATAATATTATAAAAGAGAGGTGGTTTCTGTGTGTGTGTGTGTGTGTGTGTGTGTGTGTCTGATGTTCCGGGTAAACACAAAAACTACTGAACCGACTGGGCTGAAACTTTACACAAAGGTAGATCTTTAACCCATGCAAGTTATAGGCCTATTCACTTCCTTAAAATCCCCTCGGGCTACGCCCCAGTGGCCCTCAAAGTTTCAATGTTAATCTTATGGAAGGTCAATCTTAAGGAAGAAGAAGAAAGATTTCTTTTTATTTTATCATGGGCACAAAAAACAGCTGTTCGTATGAAAAGCTTAAAACAGCTGATTTTGATCAACAACTGATTTGGATCAAAAACTGAATATACATAATTTTAGCTTAGGCCTACAATGAACATTTTTTTTTTTTACAATGAACTAAAACACTTGGGCTAATTATTAGTATCAGGTTGATTTGTCTATCCGTGCAAAGCCGGGTCGGGCCAGCTAGTGTGCAATAAAAGGACGATCCCACTTGAGAGAGTTCCTCCGGACCCTAGCCTAACCTTAATCGTCTTCGCAGTGTATCTATTAGTGCAAGGGGAAAGCGCATGCGTCGAGTCCACTGTTGTGCACGGATATCAGATTTTGAGTCAGTCGCGACCAAGTCACGGCACCTACTGCGTACGGCATGGCTGCGGTGTTGCTTGAAAAATACGTAGTTTTCCGCGATGTTGAAAAATAGTGAGTTGAAAAAAAACTTAGAGTTGTTATAATGAGAACATGTTTAAACTAGTGAGGAGAGGACGCAGACATTAAGGTAATTTTATTTATTTGTATTTAATATACAAGTATTGTTAAGTACTACATGATTAATTTCATCTTTCCCACCAATAATTATTATTAGTTAATAATTATTTATTTGAATGATACGTTATATTAAATTTGTATCTGTGTTTAGGAATGCTGTGTAGATAATATTTTAATAATGTAAAGTTCACCACCGATCCTTAAAAAATTTTCAAGAACAATTTTTGAAATTTTATGAGTTTTAAATAATTGATAAAATTTTACAATAACCTCGTACATGTCATTTAAAACTGCTCATTATTACAAACACTAGTTCTTTATAAAATTTTGGATCCGGCTTGCAAATTACTTTTTATTATTAATTTTTTATTGTGTTAGGAAAAAATTCAAACTTTGTACTTACAAAATGCCAATTACATAAAAAAAGAAAAGCATTTAAAAAAATCTAAAATGCAAAACGGTTGCATATTGTAATTGTGCTTAAAATGAAACCTTGCAAAAAATTTTATGATTAAAAATAAATGAAATAAATGGTTTGAAATTTAACATTGCTCTTATGGGATAAAAATCTAAGATGGCCACCACTACAGCAGACCCTTAAGTCTCATAAATGATAAATGCAGAGGATAGGAAAGGGTTTAAAATATGTGTCAGTTGCAATTATTATAGGAATATTTTATGATAAGACTGAATAATTAATTTAGTGATACATCTACTGTTGTAATCTATCTAATTCGAAAATGGTCCTTCTGTTGTGATCACCGTAGACATCACTATCATTTTGTACTCCTTTGAAATGTGAAAAATTATATAGCCCAATATTCAAGCTCACATCTTGGTTCATTCAATTGTGGAAACATTTTGTGAGTATTTTAGTTTTTTTAAATTTATTTTTGTTTTTTGCCTTACTGGACTGGATATATTTACATATATACCTTACTTCCTTGTACTGCTCGCAGTCCTGTTTTGATCACTTTCTATACGGTGATGTACATTTCTCCTTCACCTATTTTTTCAGGCATTTTCAAACCATTTATTAACAAATTTTAAAATGATTTGCATTTGTTTAATGCGTGTCAAAAAACTATTAATTAATTATACATAAACACTCCACAAACATTAACACAAAAACACGTAATGGGGCATGAATATGCCGATGTAGCTTATTTTAAAATAGCATCTCACACACGCTCACCCTGGCCCGTCCTTGTCTCAGTACTCAGTACCTTTAGTTTTTTTCCGTAATTTATTCAGTTACCAGAAAATTATGGCGTTTAACGAAATAATATTTGGTGAATATATAACCTTGAACTCAGTTTTAATTAAAACTATAAAACTAAACTCAATTTTTGCTTGGTAGTGAATACTACAAATCATATCTTCTAAATTAAAGTGATAATGAATTGCTTATCATTTCAAAACTTGAAAAGCAACCAAGCGAGTTTTATCTTGAAGGTTCCATAATTTGGTAAGCATAATAAGGCGACATTTTTGTATAGTCATCGCGGGATTTTTTGATTGTCAGAACAAACCTTTAAATTACTCGGGGGGGGGAGGAATGAAATTAAAAAAATTAATATGTACAAAATAAAACAATGTAAAAAACAATATTCTTACTTTATGCTACTTGTACATGAATTCCAGCATCATTGTTGGATGACTGAACTATAAGTCTTTTTTTTAGCGACTCCAAAAGTTCTTTGAGTAAGACTAGGCCACTCAAAAATCCATCATTCTTCGTAGATCTTTTAAAAGTGTGGATCCTTCTCAGGGCTGAAAATTTCATCTCGACTGATGTAGTTGTAGCTGGTACAACACAGATTCATATGTCTAGAAGGAAAACCTCCTTGAAAGAATTGTCAAAATTATTTCCCTTGATCTTAGCAAGGCTTTCGAGTGTGTTGGTTTCCAATTAATTTGTAATAAATTAGAATTTATGGGTATAAAGGGTATTCCACTGAAATGGATTGCTACATACATGTCAAACCAAGTTCAGCACGTTGGGGTTGCAGGTGTTTTGTCTGGGGATGTGAAGCTAAAATACGGTGTCTCTCAGGAATCGATTCTTGGCACAGTTCTTGATTTACATAAATGACTTTCTATCATGCCAAAAATTTATAATATTATTTTACTCAACTATTTAGCCAAATATTGTGATATATATGTATGCCGGTGTCAAAAATGTCTCACCCCCCTTAACTTTGTAACAAGTAGAAATAAATAAATGAGCTTTGGGACATCTTTATATGACAAAGGGAGATGAATTTTGGTGTAACCGACCAATTCACAACTTGCCCCAAAATAGGGGGTTGAGAGGGTAATTTAAAAACCTTAAATACAAACCCCCATCAAGTGATACCTCATTTCAAAGGGCTTGATAAATGAAGAAGAATGGCACAAATTAGAGGTCTCTCTCTTAACCCTATCGAAAATGGCGGCCAGTCAAAGTTGAAAATATCTTATTAACACAGATTTTTAATTAGGTACAATACCTTTCATTGGTAATGAAGCTAAAGACTTACCTTAATTCTAAATTTAGATTAAATGTTCAAAGTCACTGGATGCTATTATCACTGGATTGTTATCAGTAGTTGTGATTTCAACGTAGAAGACTATACCTGCTGTATTTAGAAACTGCAAGTTTATTCGTTCCTTTTAAGCTTATGCCAAATTGTGCAAATATTTGTTTAATACTATATTTTGAATGACCCTCTGATTTTATTAAATAACATTCAAAGATCCATTATTCCTTTCCACTGGATCATAGTGTTTGTAACGTAATTAAAATTGTGTAACGTAGGACATTTAAAATTTGACATTTTAAATTTGTCTAATAAAGCCTCATTCAAATTATGGGATTTAGTCTTTGGGGAAATTCTGCATACAGCACTTACAAAGGGTATTTTCTTTCCAAAAGAAAGCAGTAAGAGCTGTATTAATACTGAAACCAAGAGAGATTTGCAGGGAAGCTTATTTAAATATGCTAACAATCCCCAGCATACACATTTAGAGGTAAGTCTGTGATGTCATTTTAAGAGTCAAACAGCGGACAACAATGAGTTTTATAACTAATGCGCACACACACAAAGAAAACGGGTGATTTCAAATATGATACCCTTAGCTTGAGCATCTACGGAAGGCCCCCAGCTCAGACTGGAATTCCTCTATTTAACAGACTTCCAGAGTCTTTGAAGCAAAACCCTGATTTTAAAAGTTTAAAATCAGGGTTGAAATATTTTCTGCTCCAGATGGGCGTGTATCTTATGTCATAGCAATTATTATGAATTTTTATTCTTTCATGTGTGTACTATTGTAATAATTATCTGTTTGATTGATATTTAACCATAGTAAATTTGAGAAACATCATGATGGTGTAGTTGTTATTAATGTTGATTCTTAAATTCTCTTTGAATGTATTAAATTGATTTGTATGACATTTTAAATTGTATCTAGTATGTAAGTATTAAATTAGTCTACATTTTGTTTTTGACACTTGCTATACAAATTGTAAATTTGTAGACAGCAAAACTAATAATAAATACTATTAAATAATAGTAGCATTCAAAAAAAGATGTAGCTTATACATAAATTGTGAAAATAAACATTTTTTGAAGAAAGCTGTAAATACTTAAATAAATACATACAAAGTAGTTAAATAAATAAATTTAACAAGTAAAATTAGTAAATTTAATTGAAAAATCATTGATTATTACACCATTCTGTAAATAAAATTTGTTCTTATTAAAATTAAACATAGATCACAATGTTAAGTTGTGAATGTTAGAATAGTTCTTGGTAATGTAAGCACAATACATACTAAAATAAAAAACTTACTACTAATGGTTGAGAGCAAGTAATCTTTTTTCAGTGGATAAAAATTTTGCAACGAGAGTATCGAGAGGCTCTTGACTTCTAGATGATTGTCTGCGCATGGCCATCTTAAAATCTTCTTTAGCACCCTTGTCTACACCACGAGTTGACATCATACGGTAGCTGTAAAATAAAAGGTTAAAATATGTATTATAAAAATGTCTTAGGCAGAATTTGAAGCTTAGCTGACAATGTATTTTGTAAATTACCTCAAGAAAAGTGCTATTTTAACTTAATTTAACTTAATTGGAATTCTAGTTGTGGCTTTGTTGCAATGGGACAACTTGTGAATAATTTCATTAGACTATTGTTAAACGTCAATGCCAAAGTTTTCATGTTTGAAAAGAAGAAAAAATTTTTCAAAATTTAAGTCGTTGATGATTCAGATTTGAGACGGCCGAAGGGTTTAAAAACCAGCGATGTTTAAACTTTTATGTTATTATATTTTTGTTAGTGATGTTTAGTTTTGTGATTTTTTAGTGTTGTTAGAATAATTCACTAACAATATTCTTCAGCAAAGAACGGATTGACTGAATATTTTCCAGCAAGGAACGGGTTGGCTGGGTGTTCTCCAGCAAGGAACAGGTGGATTAATATTCTCCAGCAAAGAACGGATTGGCTGAATATTCTCCAGCAAGGAACGGATTGGCTGAATATTATCCAGCAAGGAACGGATTGGCTGAATATTTTCCAGCAAGGAACGGATTGGCTGAGTATTCTCCACCAAAGAACGGGTTGGATGAATATTCTTTAGCAAGGACCGGATTGGCTGAATATTCTTCAGCAAGGAACGGGTTGGCTGAATATCCTTCAGCAAGGAACGGGTTGGCTGATGTTCTCTAGCAAGGAACGGGTGGATGAATATACTCCAGCAAGGAACGGAGTGGCTGAGTATTCTCCAGCAAGGAACGGATTGACTGAATATTTTCCAGCGGGGGCGAATAAAGGAGAGGAGCCTGAACCACTCTTATGGTATTATTAAATTACTCCCAAATTCCCTAGGGAACTCTAGAGAAAAACATTAATTACTAACTATCTTATAATACCTTAGACTATTGCATCATTAACTATGATCTATTATGAGATTAGTACTTATGTATTACAAGACCCTGCGTATTAGTAAACGATAATATTCCCCTAGTCCCTTTAGCTATGTTAGAGTTAACTTATCTTAAGTTGAAGCTTTGTGGAAACGAGGTTGGCTGAATATTCTCCAGCATGGACGGATTGGCTGAATATTCTCCAGCGAAGAATGGATTGGCTGAATATTCTCCAGCGAAGATTGGATTGGCTGAATATTCTCCAGCGGGGTGCGAATACAGGTAAGGCGTCTACACCACTCTTATGGTACTATTAACTTACTCCTGAATTCCCTTACGGCAAACAATAAATCTCTTAGAAGGTAATACCATTGACTATATAAGCATTAATAGACTAACCGAGCTTACGGGCGGTCTGTGGCGTGGTGCAGGACCATGAGTAGACGTAGTACAGGACCATCTCGCTAGGAGCCGTAGAAGCAGCACCGGTATTGGCCAAAGACAGAAACTTATGCATCTACACAAAATAGCAGAAAACGTACTTGTTTTTCATTATTACAGTGAACTAAAGGCTGTTGTCACTGAAGCTGCTACTTGATTAATCAGTTTTAAAAAACTTCAAAATCGTTCCTTTACCTTGATCTTTATTGCGTTTATTACTAGGCCTACCACTCATCTTACTTATATAATAATTCAGTACACCCTTAAACGTTTGGTAACCCTATTGATAGCTGTTTCTGAAGATCTACCGTGCCGATTTTAGTGCCGTTTGTTAAAAATGACAGAAAATGTTGTCGTTATTATAAACAAATTATGAAATGTCAATTTTATTTCATGGGCATATTTAAAAGGGCACTTTTAAAGTTTTTTGGGTTTTATGTTAAAATCTTACTGATAGATATTTCTGAAGATCTACCAGGCCGATTTTAGTGCTGTTTGTTTTAAATGACAGAAAATTTTATCATTATTATTAAAACATAATGAATTGTCAATTTTATTTCTTGAGTACTGTTAATTTATAAGCGCACTTTTTGAGTTTTTTGGTTTTAGCTTAAAACCCTATTGATAGCTATTTCTGAAGATATACCGGGCCGAATTTAGTGGTGTTTCTTTTAAATGACAGAAAAATTGTCATTATTTTTAAAAAAATGATTGAATATCAATTTTATTTCATCGGTATATTTATAAGGGCACTTTTCGAGTTTTTTGGATTTAGTTTAAAACCTTTTCCGGTTGATATCGGTTTCTGGAGATCAACCTGGTCGATGGTGCGGTTTGATTTAAATGAAAGAAAATGTTGTCATTATTATAATAAAATTAAGAAATGTCATTTTTATTTCATCAGTATATTTTTATAAGGTCAATTTTAGATTTTTTTTAGTTTTAGGTTTTTTATTGATAACTATTTCTGGAGTTCTGTGTGTCCGATTTTCGTGTCGTTGATTTTAAATGAAAAAAAATCTCATTATTTTAAACAAATTATTAAATGTTATTTTTTAGATTATTTTGCACTTTTGAGTTTTTTGGTTTTAGGTTAAACCCTATTTTTTATATGATTTTAGTTTTTTTCCAGTGAAAACTTCATTAGGCGCGTTGGGCACTTTTTGCATGGAGAAAAATGATTGAACTCGCTTCACCGTCATCGTCATCGCACTTACACAACATTTTTTAAGGCTCTGTCACATCTCCACAATTATTTAAGGTTCTGTTGCATCTCTGCAAATATTTAAGGCTATGCCACATCACCGCAATTATTTAAGACACAATCGCAACCCCGCAATTATTTAAGTCTCTATCGGATCTCCACAATTATTTAAGGCTCTGTTGCATCTCCGCAATTATTTAAGGCTCCATCCCATCTCCACAAAGACTACGTAGCATCTTCACAATTATTTAAGACACAGTTGCATTCCCGCATTTATTTAAGGCTCCAACGCATATCCGCAATTATTTAAGGATCATCGGATCTCCAATTATGTAAGGCTCCGTCGCTTATCCACAATTATTTTAGGCTCCATCGCATCTCCGCAAATATTGAAGGGTATGTCGCATCTCCGCAATTATTGAAAATACAGTTGCGTTCCTACATTTATTTAAGGCTCCGTCGCCTCTCCGCAGTTATTTAAGGCTCTATCTTATCTCTACAATTATTTAGGGCTCCTTTGCACTCCAAAATTATTTAAGATCTCATTACAACATTAATACATCGATTAAAAAAATACTTCTTAATAACTCGAAAGTAAAGTTAACTATATGAACCTAAAATGTTTTCACTTCTGACGGTAGACCCACGACTGCCTGTTTTTAAAACTTTTGTTTTTCGGTTAAAACCCTATTGATATATATTTCTGTAGATCTACCTGGTCGATTTTAATGTGGTTTGTTTTAAATGAAAGAAAATGTTGTCATAAATATTTAAAAAATATTAAATGCCATTTTTATTTTATAAGTGCATTTAGAAGGGCACTTTTTGAATTTTGGTATTTTTATTAAATGTCATTTTTATTTCATCAGTGCATTTATATGTGCAATTTTGAGTTTTGGTGGTTTTAGGTTAAAACTCTTTTGATTTTATACCTATTTCTGGAGATCTATCTGACCAATTTTAGTGGTGTTTATTCAAAATAAAAGGGAATATTGTCTTTATTATCAAAATATTATGAAAAGTAATTTGTATTTCATCGGTATTCTCATAAATTTACTTTTTGAGGTTTTTTGGTTCTAGATTAAAACACTTATACTACATATTTATGAAGATCTACCGGGCCCGTTTAAGTTCTGTTTATTTGAAATAAAAAGAGAATATTGTTATTATTATTAAAAAGTTATGAAAAGTAATTTTTACTTCATCCTAATACTTCTTATAAGAACACTTTTTGAGGTTCTTTGGTTCTAGATTAAAACCCTATTGATACCTATTTCTGAAAATCTATGCAACCGATTTTCATGCGGTTTGTTTTAAATCAAAGTACATTTAATTATTATCAACAAAATAAGAATTGTTATTTTTATTTCATAGTTTATTTATTAGGACTCTTTTTTAGTTTGTTAGGTTTTATTTTAAAACTCTATTGATACCTATTTCTGAATTTAGTGCGATTTCTTTTAAATTAAAGAAAATGATGGAATTATTATTTTATTAAATATGATACGATTGATACCTATTTTTGGAGATTCATTTTTCCCTAGGATAGTTTTCAACCGACCTCGGGAAGCTTTTTTTGCTAGTAGTTAATAATATCACTTTTACCTCGATGAATACAAGTTTTACACATTTACTTATTTAGTAACGCACCGACCGTACTTGCTACTGTAACTCCTACAGGCAATCTTTAACCAATTCTGACTCACTTATTGACACAACGTCAGACGGAGACGGACAGGCGATTCACATAATTACTTCCAAGAATTATGACCGAGTGCGGAAGTTTGGCCTTTCAGTTTTGCAGTACAAAAACCATAGGAACGTGAAGTATGTAAAAAAAAAAAACAATTGTCGCTGGTCCTTGCTTTGTCCATCAATACTTAATATTCCATATCTCATTGTTTTGTATGATGTAAAATCAAATTTCTTGCTTAAAAAAACTGAACTGGAGGGGGGTCTTGACCAATAAAAACCCCCTTGGCTACGTCCCTGGGTGACCTGGCTGTTCTTGTATATCTTCTAGGCCTACGAAAAAATAAATATCTTAGTATTGTTATTAATAATACAAATAAACTGTGTAACATGGCATAAATAAAGTATGGATAGCTAACAAGAGCTATCCATTTCTTACTTAAAATGTTTGCTCAAGGTTGCAACATCGTCTATCATCCATACAGTATATCTATACAATTATAAAAAAATCATGTGTAATTATATAAATGGTGTATGTTTGTCCTTCCATCACGCAAATACTTCTGGACAAATTTATGTGAAATTTTGAAAACACACTTTTATAGTCAATCATTTTCTTTCTTGAATCTTTCAGTATATATCGCTGTATATGGTATTATTATTATATAATAAGGTTTTTATAAATGTTTTCCCTTAAAGGTGCGAAGTGTGGGCGCCGAGCGTTCGCCGCTCGACTATGGTTCGTTGAAATTGTTGATCCATAGGAAACCCACGAACATTCAATCTTCATTTTGCTGTGAAGTTGTAACCATTTTAAAATTTGTATACACTTACAATTAGAACTAAATTACGAAACTTAAAAAAAATACAATAAATGTTTACTACTTTTTATGTAGGCCTAAATTTTACTGTTGGATTTTCCTGTTACCGGAAATGATTGCTTCCTGAGCTAATGATTTTTTAAATTTTACATCAACCAATTTTTTAGTTGCTTATATGGATTATTGGAGCATTTTTCTATAAAAAAGCTAATGAAAAATATTGAATTGGGATACAAAATTACTATAATTGACGAATTTAAAAAAAATGCTTGCAAAACTAAAAAATCCGAGTGAAATAACAAGGCTAGTTTCCAGGGTTAACTAATCTAATATTTCCAATTAAATGAGATTTATATTAATATAGGCCTAACCCATTTCTATAGCATAGCTTTGAGGTTAATTCTAATATATTTAGGCCTGATTTCGCAATTAAATTTCTCAGAAAAAAGTAAAAGTTGGCTGAAATTGATTGTGAAATATTAAATTGCTGTATAGGCGTTGCTAATTTCTAAAGCATAGTTTTGAGGTTAACAATCTTGAAACAATTTTTAATATATTTGAGTCTAACTTCCCATGCTACTCTTCAGTTTGCTTTTCTCCCGATGGTAAGAAAACAGCAAAGATATTTTTTACAGTAATTTGCATATATATTTAAAACTCCGCTGATATTTTTCACCAAGCATCTAATTTCATATTTTTGATAAAATGATAATTATTTAGAGGATCCCAAAGAATGGATTCGTTTCTATAGGATTCTATTAATTTAATTTGCTTCTGAGCAATCCATACTTAATCAATGGATACCGGTATATTAGAAAACAATAATCAAACGCGCGCTAAAATCGAAAAACCTTTCACGCTCTCGTCCAAATATGTTCGGTGAACATTCAAAGTGTTCTTCGAAAATACCGACAGGAGATGTATCGCTGCGCCCACGCGTGCGACCCGTACAAATATGACGAATTCAAGGCGCACGAGCGGTGCGAGCGCCGCACAACGCGTAAGTGTGTAAGTATCTTTACAATGCTTTACAGTAATATATATATTAATTATTATTTCAGACCCCGAAAGAGGAGCGACTCGAAGGATCCTTGCCCGGGTGAAGATTTTTCCTTGAGCCTGCTCTGCCCACAACTAAAACCATTGACTATAAACAAAATGGTCGCCATTTTGGCTATGGTTGTCCTAAACAAATTTTTTGTACATCAAAATTCTTGTTTCAACAGGACCTTTACAGTGATGTATCACATGACTATTGGTCCCATTTGAAAATTTTAGTTACTCCCTCACCCACCAACCCCTTTCGACCAAAATTTAACAATATTATGTTTCTTTAGCAGCCCCTCACTGTAACGAATATTGTCGCAAACCGCGTTTAGCTATCTTAATAAATAACCAAGATAAGGGGGGGTGCAAGTTACTTTACAGCCACCCTGTATAATATACTAACTGACCCGTACCACGTTGTCCGTGGTGAACAAAGTGGTGGTTGGTATTTTCCAACTTTTTCTCGTAATTGTATTCTTTTTAAGTGTTCCTTGAATACCCGTGCGTATCCTACTGTGGTCATGAAATAAAGACTGCGCTATTTAGGAAAGCACTGAAAATTTTATTCCTGTAAACTACTATCTAACATGAAAGTTTTTACTAAGTTTGACTTTCACTTAATCACATTGGCAATGTTTCGAGCATTGATATTTTTGGGCTTAATACAGTAAACAATACTTTTTAATTGGCCCCATAGAAAGAAATCCAATGGTGTCAAGTCGGGTGATCTCACCGGCCATTCTATTCACCTCATCGTCCAATCCATCTTCCAGGAAAAACATGATTTAACATTTGGCGTACCTGAACGCTGTAGTGAGGTGGGGCACCATCTTGTTGATACCAAATTTTGTGGAAGTTGGGGCCAACAATGTTTTTAATTCTTGGAATAATATCCTGCACAAGCAACCTTTTGTCACAGATAAAAGAAACTATTACAGATAGTCAACTATATTGCTAAAGGTGCTATATTGTATATTGGTGAGGGCGAGGGGTAGCAGGGGGGAGAGAGCGTAGTTTAGATTTTATACACTAGATAGCATGCCCAGTAGCGCATAGTCTGTAAAGACTTCCTACATTTACATACGCATCCCCTCTCCTCACTACATAAATGACTGACGGAGACAGGAAAGCATTTCCCCTTGTTTATTTATATCCCACACTTGCGATCAAAAATGTAGAAACAATGTCATGGCTTTTCGGTACTGAATCTTATTTTTCCTTATGAAAAGAGATGTACGTATGAGGGTTTTTCAACTTCATTTCCATTTAAAGATGGTGGGCGGTTATAGACGGCACAGTATATGTAGGCCTATTGTTTTGAATGACAAAATTAATTTCATACAAAATGCACAAATATTATAAAAAGCTGTAGTACAAACATTTCTGTGACTAAAACACTAAAGTAAACATTTACGTAACACGAATGTGAAGTAATAAGAAGCTACTGTACAATTTTTTTACAATAGAGAAATTAAAATATTGTATCGCTGCGAATCATATCAGTATTTTCAAAGGAAATTCACAATTATTACAATTGAAACCAACAAAAATACTTTCCACAACATTATTAAAGTAAACATTTCCTTATGTTCATGTACAAGAAATGGTAACACACATATAAAATTTATCAGTGAGAATCAAAAGAAATTATTCAATTGAAAATTGCTAATTTCCAAAATATTAGATCTAATCCTGGTAGATCTTTAGAAATATGTAGTATAAGCGTTTTATCTAGAACCAACCAAAAAAACCTTAAAAAGTAAATGTATAAGTATACCGATGAAATGACTTTTCATAACATTTTAATAATAATGACAACATTCCATTTTATTTTGAATAAACACCACTAAAATTGGCCAGGTAGATCTCCAGAAATATGCATCAATAGGATTTAAACTAAAACCAAAATTTTAAAAAACAATCAGTCGTGGGACTGTCGTCAGAAGTAAATACATTTTAGCTTTATATAGTTAACTTTATTTTCGTGTTATTAAGAAGTATGTTTTTAATTAATGTATTAATGTTGTAATGGGATATTTTTAGGTAGGCCTATATTAAAGTGCTATACATTATTACCTTCGACCGGGAAATAAAGTTGAAGTGCAGCACTAATTTTGTAACTTTACTGTGCAATAAAGCCTAGCTAAAATAAAACTAAACTTTTTTAATTAGTAAGGGCATTGGGTCAATCTATTAACTAAACGAAACTGGTGAGAATCATTAGAAGGCTAGTTAATTATGAAGGGTAGGCCTTACACAATGTTAACAAATTTCTAGTCTTAGTTAAGTGCATTGCCATTAGAACAATTTAATTAATTAATTGAATTAAAAATTTAAAAAATAAAAAAAGGGGATGGGTTCCCCCGCTCGTACCAGAACTACCACCACAACGTATTTACTTTGTGGACCTCCGTGCCTTGCCCCGCCGTCGCCACCGAGTCTGCTGTAGCCGCTATATCTTAGTCGCTTGTGCCAGTTAATCATTATTACTTTCTGACTATACTAGGCTATAGTACCATAGAGAAAGTATAGTGATCGCAAAAAAATCGATGTTGTGATTTTTGTGGAAATATCCGTTTTGGGACCCCCTGGGTCTAAAAAAGTGGTTTTTACAAAATGTCTGTATGTCTGCCTATATATGTCTTTATGTATACAAAGCTAGAGAGAAAACAATTCGATCAATTTCAAACAAATTTGCACTAAACATGTCAATTAGGCCTATATAGATGTACGAAAAAAGATTTTGAAAATTTTGAAAAACAACCCCTTTTTGGCTGAAAAAACCCCAAGAAACAGTTATTATTTTTGTGTAAAAAACGGCTCTACCGATTATGATCAAATTTGGCATATTTGTAGCCCTTAATGTACCCTACCATATGCAAAAAAACTGTATTTTTCTAAAAATTCTCGTTTAGCTAATAATAATAATAATAATAACTGATCAAAAAGGGGATTGTTTTTCAAAAAATTTTAAAACCTTTTTTCGTTTATATATACTGGCCTAATTGACATGATTGGTGCAAATTTGTTCGAAACCGATCGAATAGTTTTCTCTCTAGCTAATATTAGTAATATTTATTAGTTACTCTCCTACTTTAGTGTAACCTCTCTCCTAATGTAATACAATTATGAAGTCACAGTGAATCTGTTTAATAACTGAAATATGTTTGTGAGAAAGTATGTGCCACTTTCTGGTCCCGTTTATTGTGTTTTCCGTTTATTGTCATTCGTACAATGGAAAACGTGCTTAGTGACATGGAGTGGGGTTATGAAGCATTTAAACTCATTTATTTGTACCGGGAACATCATAAGAACAAGAATTTGAAAAATTATGCGTGGGCTGACATCTTGCGGGAGATAAATCTCAGCAAGATCGAAGTCCAAACTAAAATGAGAATGCTCATTTTTCAATTTTCAAAAGTGGCGATCAAGTTCAAAAATGTTTTATACAAAATTATAGACTTAAAATACATGCAAGTGTTGTCAACAAACGTTTTAACCATTTTGTTGTCAACTCCGGTGTAAACACGGCTTTAGATCATTACTAAATCATAACTTTCAGGTTTTGATTAATCCTACAGTGTTTGTTAAAAATTTTGTTTCCTAATTTCAAAATTTAATTTGTCAGTAAAAAATAAAACTTTTCCAAAATTGGTCTTTTACATAATGTAAAACACCTTACGGATACAAATAAGTAAATATTGTTAGAGCTGTTTTTTTTTAACTGATTTTGTTTGGAGTTTTTGGTAAAAAATGGGGTTGATTTTCAAAACCCTTATCATGCATCTACGCGGGCCTAGTTGTCATGCTTCATGCAAATACTGCTAACAAAACTGCAGGATCAATTGTACACTAAAATAACAATGACAAGAAGTTCAGCAAACAATTTTATCAATGCAACAATATAAAATTATTACTAGGCATCATAACAGCCTTTTCAACAAAAATTCTAAGTTCAGAAATGGTGCAAACCATAATATAATTAAATAAGAGGTAACAACAATTATGCAGTACAAATTTACTGACAACAAAGATATTTCTTAAACAAATTAATGTAAGAAAAACAAATTATATGAATCATTGCGAATCATATTTTTTTTCGGTAGGAAACTGGGGAGAGCGTAGCAGCGTCTAGGGACCTCCCTATTGGCTGCAAGATGCTTTCTAAACTTCGCTGAAACAAATTTCTTTTTTTTTTAGAGTGTGGAATGCTTCTAACGCAGACCTTTCATTAGCATCTAGGGAATTCCTAAGTAGAAATCTGAAACTCACTGAAAAAAGAAAATGAAGGCAAACAAGTTAGTGTCGATCGTGATGAAATCGCAGTGTGAAGAAACCTATGGCGGTTCGTCCAGAATAGCGGCAGGCCAATGTCTACCATCTTCAAGATGTCGAGTCTCCTGCAGATCTCGGCTATATGAGGATAGCCCAAGTCGCGTGCATCCTGACACAGTTTACTAGCACATTGTTTAGCAAAAACGTCTAGGGTTGGGATGCCGGTTAACCCTAGAATGGTGGAGTTCCTCAAGTACCATGGCTGATGTGTGAGTCTGTGAAGAGCTGCTGTCTGTGACTCTAATTTTTTCCAGCTGGATTTGCTGGCAAGCGCCCACCAAGCGGTAGACATGTACATCAGCACCGAACGCACTACTAGTACTTTTTATTTATTTTTATTTAGGCGGTTAATGCACTTACGCAGATGCCTCGTTATTTATTTAGGTACTGTGGGGCTCGATCCTTCTGGACCCACTACCCACTAAACCACCGCCCTCCCCTCTGAACCGAACACAAGCACAAGAATGTTTCCGCCGACTTCTTCTGAGATGGCAATACAATACTCCAGTACCATGTATAACGGACAGAGACACTCCGCATGCATCACTGGCAAGGAGCGTCAGCAGCATCTAGGGGCCATTCCTTAATGACTGCTAAATCAATCTGAAACTCACTTAATAGAAAAGAAGGCAAACAGGTTAGTGTCGATCTTGATGGAGTCGCAGCGTGAAGAAACCTAAGGCGGGTCATCCAGGATAGCAGCAGGCCGGGGCCTACCATCTTCCGGGATGTTGAGTCTCCTGCAGATCTCAGTTATATGAGGATAGCCTGAGTTGCGTGCATCCTGAAACAGTTTAGTGGCACAACTTATAGCAAAAACTTCTAGGGTAGGGATACCGGCTTACCCTAGAATGGTAGAGATCCTCACGTACCATGGCTGTTGCGTGAGTCTGCGAAGAGCAGTAGTCTGAAGAGTCTCCAATTTTTTCCTGCTGGATTTGCTGGCAAGCGCCCACCAAGCGGTAGACGCGTAAATCAGCACTGAACGAACTATTAACAGAAAAAAATTAAATTTAGTTTTTACTGGCAAGTGGTTACGCCTTGCCAATAAGGGTGAGAGGAAACCCTGAATTCACTTTCCTTCGGAGACCTTGTTCTGCACGTGTAGCTTGAGGTTGAGTCGACTGTCCAGTGTTATGCTGAGGTACTTGACAGTAGGCTTCCAAGGGATAGCCACCCCGTCAAGCTCCACGGTAGGCGGGACTCTGCGGTTGCTATGGTAATAAATGTAAATATAAATGTAAATAAATGTGTTGGTTTATCAGTCCATTCCTAACCTAAGATTTCTTTCCTACTAAATTTACAAATATTAAAATAAAAAAGGTTTTTATCAAAATGAATTATAGCCTATGTTACTCAGTGTAGCTTTTTATTAGTAAAACTACTTTTTCAATCGGTTCAGGAGTTTCAGAGATTACCCCCTACATACAAACAAACTAATAAATTTTACCTCTTTATAATATTAATATAGATATGTCAGAAAGTAAAACTGTTAATCATTACATTGTGGACGATACAAAAATAAAACACTGGGACTTTAAAAGCCAAAGTAGCAGAGCTGTAAAGGTAAATAAAATATGCAAACCTTAAAAAGCCAAATAATATAACAATCGAATTCCAAAGCTTGACAATATTGTAGGCTGAAATAATAGTAAGCCCATATAATAGGCAAGTACTGTTTGTTTAGACCAATTTATACTTTATAGGCTTTAGGATACAAAGGAATTAAAAATAGTGATTCTTAACACTGTTTTAATGTGTTAATAAATAACAATAATAAGCTTAACTGTATGGTTAATCCAAACTTTTGTCAGGTTGCGATCACGAGGAAAGCGAAACATTTTTAGTCCTTTTAACTTTAAACAGTTTTTAAAAGAACACTTTGTATTCGAAATTTTCAACAACAAAATAATTGTAATTGAGGAAATGGAAATATTAACACGTTTTGTATCACTAACACTTCAAAATGAACTGTTGAATGTTGAATGTAGGCGCGAAAGGGAGAGAGTATTGTAGGATAGATACGTCCGCCCTTCTACTCCCACCCTTCAGATCCACCCCTTACTAATTTGGACCCCTAATGGCATTTATATGGAGACAATTTTAAAAGACAATATCTGTTTTCAAACGCAAATGAAAAATAAACTTCATAATTTGTATCTTGATTGCATTTTGCCAGAAATAGTTGATTCAAGAAAGAGAAGATCCATGCTAATAAGAAATCCACCCTACATTATCAAAGCTATGGAAAAACTAAAGGCAATTCGAAAAAACTTCCATTGCCATGCTAAATTGTACGGTATACACCTCCGTCTGCTAGTTTTTTAAGTTTGTATATCATTTTAATAGTGAACTTGTAAATATTTTGAATATTTATTTTTTCATATAATTTTTTATGTTTGGTAATATATTTACGTGAGAATATAATGTAATCAGCATTATAAAACGACTGGTTGTATTCGGTTAAAGGAAATATTAATTTAAAACATTACAACTTTAGATTATTCTGAATTTTAAAATGTTAGAAATGTATTTTTAAACTCGGTCCATGTACCGGATTGTTTGCAAATTTATTAAATTTAAAATAATGTAATTACTTTGTAAATAATATAAAAATTTGTTTCTCGAGTTTATAGAAGTTTTCATAATAGTTTTGCATATGAACATGCAAATTGGATTCTATAAAATAGGCTTACATAAAACATGTTTACTAATAAAAAAATGTATATGCAACATATTTTGAATCGTGGAACTAAGTTTTATTAACGATTGAGAAATAAAAAAAGTTAAATACTTCGTCAGCATTTTGAATTTAAAAAGACATGATATTTAAAATTGGCACAAATCAGTGCTTTCCTAATTTGTGGTATAATCCTCATTTGTCTCAACTAAATATCCTTATCTTTCTTTACCTCATGAAACTTAATGAAAAGTGAAAAATGAAGTTACCGCCACCTTAACTCTTTGAAGCACGGCCTTTTGTAGTTGTTGTGACCCCATCCTGCACGGAACAAGTTGATGTCTAGAATTTTAGTGAAAGTGATATTTTTACTTTGTATAGCATAGAAACTTCTAAAAATGACAGTTATATTTTTTTCCTGCACATGTATGCACCACTATGCAGACCGGTTTTTGTTTCCATGGAAGTAGCCTGTCATAAAAACTTAAAATATTTCATACATTAAGGTACTACAAACTAAAAGTAAAATAAAGATTGAATAAAGTCGGTTTGTGATAGTTCAGGCGAACAAATTTTATTAGTTTTTCAAGATTTTATAAAAATACAAAATATAAGTATAACATTAAGACAATTGAAATAGTTTTGACAAATAGTAAAAAAACAAAAGAAGATCGATTGTCATAGCCTAAATTAGTTTTCAATATTAATTAAGTACTAACTAATAATTATTAAGTCTCCCTATAAACGTATAAAAGTACAAAATATAACTTTAACATTAAGAAAATTTTAATAATTTTGACAAATAGTAAAAAAAAAACCAAGATAGATTGTCATATTTTGGGCCTACTTGTGGTAATTAAGGAAACAGTCCCTGTATTTGTTGATGCACAATGGCACATTACACACTGAACACAACCAGGATGTTTGGACTTGCTTCTTCTTTGTTCTGTAATGATCGAGCACAGCACCTTCTAGTGGAACTTATTAGCTGGTGCTTGGAGTCTGATCTTCTGACTACCTTTGGTATCTTGTGCTTGAACCTGTTTCCTGTTTCCATCCCTCTTGGTGAGATTTAATTATTTCTTTTTGGAGCAGCTGAATTTAATTGCTACCCAAAAGTCCAAAGACGACTCTGCGACGAAATGTTTTTAGGTCTAGTCGAGAAACTGGGAGGCATTTGTGTACTACATAGGAATTTCCAATGGCTGCATCAACAAAATAAAAAAAAAGATTCGATGCCACCACTTTTTGCTCTTTTTATCAATTTCATAAACAGCTTTCAGTAGGTCAAAACGGTCAACACAATTCATATGTTGATTGTAGTCAAAGATCGCCGGACAGTTGACATTTAATCTTTCCCCATTTTTCTGTCATCTTTTCACTTCTGTCACTTCGTTTGGGTTGTGAAAGTTTGAAAGCAAATGAACCGCTTTAATTGTCAATCTATTAATACAGTCAATTTGTGCTTAAAAGAGCCCCTGGCGGGAAAGTTTTGGGGTAGTTTTGATTTATTCCTTTCTATATGTTTTTTGGGGTGCTGAATCCGAATCTGAGGTTTGCCTACATAATTTCGTGACGCATCATTGAAAAAAATGCAAAAATATGTCAAAAATCATGAGTTTTGGCGGTTTTTTGATTTTAACTCGAAAACTATCAACTTTTCGTAAATAACTTTCCTATTAAAAAAGAATGTACATAAAATGTACTACAAACTTAATTCCATAAGTTATTTTCTCCGACGAACCTTTCGGGCTCAAGCGCCAGTTGAAAATTGGCGTATTTCGGCTGCCTCCGCAAAAACCCGCTTTTCCACTCTAAAGCTCTAATTTATTATTAAAGGCTGACATTTAGTGAATTCCTCCTACTTTTAAGCTGAATAAAATAAGACTGGTTTCAATTAGTATTTCATCTAAAGTAATAAAACAATATAATATAAACTAAAAAACAAATTTAATATACCACGTTTTTAAACAGACTAAATCTGTATAAATCTGCATGGCTAGGAGAAATTATTGTATACTTTTTAGTCAGTTTTAAAAACTTTGTATATTAAATTGTTTTTAATTCAATAATATTTTATGCTTTTTAGTCTTCAGTTGGGAGTTATATTTAAAGTACCAAATCTCTAGCTCATTGAGAACTTAGTTTAAAATCGAATAGACAAACAAACAGACAGACAGACAAGAATGCGAGTTAAAATTGCAATGACATCCAGAGTTATGTTTAAAGTTTCAAGTTTCTAGCTCATCGGGAAGTTAGTTTAAAATCCATTGCAAAAGATGTACTGAACAGACAAGAAAGCAAGTTAATAAAAACGTGGAAATAAAAACCTTTTCAAAACCACATTATAATACATTTTTTGCTTGCAAATATAATTCCGTCTTTATCGTCTTTTGATTTTATTTATTAACTTCAGCCCTCCCCAAATGATTTTATAACTGCTTGTCTGGTTTAAAAGCCCCTTTTCTTTCCATTCGATTCCTTCACACACGAGCCAAGGCCAAGTACTTGTACAAGGCGTTTGCACCGACCGAACATTCGGACTTGAAAGATGCAAAATATGTCATCGACGAAGGGTTTTTGTTACACTGGGTCAAATGGCATCCACGCCCAGACGTATTCAGAAATGTACTGCAACTATGTATCATATGTGAAGGCAGACTACAAATCAAATGCAGTAGTCATTTTCGATGGCTACCCTGATAAAGATTGTGAAAGCACCAAACGACTAGAACGATTGAGAAGAGCGCAAATAAAACAATCTGCTGCAATAACGTTTACAGAATCGATGGTGCCCTCTGTCTCGCAGGAGAATTTCCTTGCAAACTCCAAAAACAAGAGCCGGTTGATATTTATGCTAATGGAAAAATTTTATGACCAAAAAATCGTGGAGAACACTGATATCCTAATTAATTATCACAACTGCTCTTTTGTTGGCCCCGTCAAATGAATATGTGACAGTGGTGAAGCAAGATATAGACCTTTTGCTAATTTTGATTGACCTGTGTAGCCCTGATATACAGAATGTTTTCTTTTTGAAATCGGTAAGAGGAAAAGTGTCTCAAACACTCTACAATCATCATTTTACCACCGACAAAACCCAATTAGACCATATATTGTTCCTCCACGCGATCAGTGGTCTTGACATCACTTCTGCTTTATTTAATCAGGGGAACCTGAAATTTATCAAAGTCCTGCGGAAGAACGATAACTTGCTTTTAAAGACACTCATGCACACCAGGACGAGATTGTCGAAGCTGGAAACGTGTTTCTCATGGCTTTCTATGGGAAAAGACATGAGACTAGCCTGAACAATTTGAGATACAGGCAATATGTATCTTCATAGTACAAAAATAAAACCAACATTGCCTCACTACCCCCCACTGAAGATGCAGCATGACAACATTCATTGAGAGTTTACTTTCAAGTGCAGCAGTGGTAATCAGGTCAAACCACACTCGACGAAGAGACTCGATCTAGTAGGGGTGGAAAAAACAAGGAATGGTCTCGTGCCAGTGCCAACCACTTTAAAACCTGCACCGGACTCGATACTCCAACACATTTCTTGTAAATGTAAAAAAGCCTGCCAACGCAATTGTGGATGCAGGAAGGCAGGCCTTCATTGCTCCCCGATCTGCACAACGTGTGAAGTACTGTGTGAAAACATCGAGCCCTCGGAAGACAGCATTGACATAGATAGACGACGAAGAGGCAGAAAAAAGACACTTACACGATGTTGAATGTATGTGGAATCTTACAATATATTTCGTAATAATTTATTTAAATTGTGAACTAAGCAGTTTATTGGTTTACCCATAATTTATTCATTCTTTCCATAAATTATTTTTTGATAAAGAATTAATGCGTTCTTCAGATACGTGGTTCTGGTAAAAAGAAATATGAGTTACTTTATCTACTTAATTATAATGAATTCTTAAACCTAAGTACATTTGTACGAAAACAATAAAAAATTTTAACAAAATAAAAAAGCATTTTACTAGACTGGTTACAAATAAATTAACCTATTTTAAATTTGTGTTATTGTAATGTTTTCCCAACTCAACTGGGATAAACATGGTAAATAACAGATAAATTTAAAAAATTAATATCTCGAACGGCTGAACTGATTTTTTTTTAATCATAGCTACTAAGGGCACCCTGGATCAAGATAAATTTCAATTAAAAAAAACTAAATCAAAATCGGTTTATCCATTTGGGAGCTACGATGCCACCGACAGATAAACACGTTAAACTTATAACACTCCTCTTTTTGCTACTATTCGGAAGGTTAAAAAGAAATGGTTATATGTTTACTGGTAATAATCGTAAACTACCGCATGTTAAAATGTAGGCCTAACCTGAAAACACAGCTTCTCAGTCGTTTTGACAAATCGGCTAATTTGTAAATTGAAAATTTTACTTGTAAAACTAATGTTATTATAAATCCTTTTTTATTGTGAACCAGAAATTACTTGTAATTGTAAGTTTCACACTTGTGGGTTTTTCAAATCACCATTTTGTATTTGCATGAGATCAGCACCCCCAGTTTTTCAACAAAACATACTTTCATCTCTACTTGAGATAGGATCAAAGTTGTTATTTTCGCACCACCTATTTCATTTCCAGGTGAACAAGTCCCTACGATAGAACAACCCGAATCTGGGCTAGGATCCGCCGCCTTCAAAGAACCTCAGCCAAGACCCTCTAAACGACAATGCCTAACATAATAATGCAATATTCATATAATCATAATATGTAATATATAAAACAATATAATAATATGTAATAAGTTTTCAAGATTTCCTTTGTAATTTCAACTTTGTGTAACTAAATTTGTAAAATTTCGGACTTCATATAACTTGAACATTTTTAAATTTAATTAAAAAAAAAAAGAAAAGATTTTTACCTTCACATATACGATCTAAATAAGGTAAAGAGAACAGGAAGGAATTCACTAATTGACAACGTTTAATATGTTAAATTAAAGTTTTGGAGTGGAAAATGTGGGTTTTTGGGGAGACAGGCGAAATACGCCAATTTTCAATTAGCGCTTGAGCCCAAACGGTTCGTCAGAGAAAATTACTTAATGAATGAAATTTGTAGTAAATTTAATTTACATTCTTTTTTAATAGGAAAGTTATTTACGAAAAGTTGATAGTTTTCGAGTTAAAAGCAAAAAACCGCCAAAAATCATGATTTTTGACA
Source organism: Philaenus spumarius (assembly GCA_018207615.1). Classification (NCBI taxonomy): domain Eukaryota; kingdom Metazoa; phylum Arthropoda; class Insecta; order Hemiptera; family Aphrophoridae; genus Philaenus; species Philaenus spumarius. The sequence continues at coordinate 275,253 of JAGFPH010000256.1, read as the reverse complement.
TGTTTTTGCATTTTTTCAATGTTGCGTCACCAAATTTTGTAGGCAAACCTCAGATTCGGATTCAGCATCCCAAAAAACATATAAAATTGAAGAAACCAAAACTACCCCAAAAATTTCTTGCAAAAAACACAATTTGACTGGTCTATATTTGATAGCCGCAATTTTGTTAGTACTTGTAAATTCTTGACGCTCTCCTCGTGCTATGTGTTTAGTTTCTTTGAACTCGGGCAAGTTCTTCCGGCCAATTTTCACTGTCCCACAGGCATTGGTTTTATCTTCTTTTAGATCCTCCATCAAGTTATAGCTAACAAAGTAATATAAACAAAGTGGTGTTTTCCTTTCAAGTCTTTAATCAAGCGCTTCACAACTTTTTCTCCAAGGTTAAACTCCTTTTTATCATCAATTTTTCTTGTGTAAATATCAAATTTCAGCCCATATACTGATTTGTCCGCCTACATCCAAACTTTATAACCCCTTTTTATTGTTTTTTTTTGGTAGATACTGTTTCAAAGTACTCCTGCCTTTGAACTTAATCATTGACTCGTCAACAGCAATCACTGCACCAGGAAGAAAATTGTTTTTGAAATTGTCACCAAGTCTTTCCAAGAAGGGCCTGAGTTTATACAGGTTGTCGAATTCCGGGCTTCCCCTAGCTGGCATTAGGTTATTGTCATTTGATTTTAAGTACCCAAGCAGTCAACTAAAGCGATTGACTGGCATCAGCCTGCTTGACCAGTAGTCTCGATAACTAGGCAATTGTTTAATACCCATTATTATATTGATAGTAAGAAAAACCTCAATTTCATCTTTAGTAGTAGGAACATACCTGTTACCTCTCTGTTCAACGAAAAGATTAGTATGGAAAACTAAGTTGTCAATTATGCTATCGTCAAAAAACATCCTAAATATATCTATTGGTTATTGATGTTCTATATTAGTGATGTGATCTGAAGGACTACAAACACTGGTAAAGGTGCCAGACACAGATGGAGTTTCTTTGTTATCATACTTATTAGCTGGGCGTTTATCCTGAGTAGTGCTTTGGTCGCTTTCAATTTGACTATTTTCTTTTAAAGCTCTTTTATTTCTCTATCTAGGTTTCATTAATAATACATTACTCAATTTGTCGCTCTGTGAGGCTGCCTTCTCTTTCCATTTTACCTGATAAGAAATAAACTTGGTTTGAAAACTTTGTAAACCTAGTGGTAAACCGTTATCCGAACCTGTAAAGCTTTTAACATGGATGCGACTTGAAGCTTTCGCGGATAAAGTTCGTTTCAACGACTCAGTTTATAGAGAAAACTGTTTAATTTCCTGGGGTGTTTTAAATCGCTTAACAACTTTCGAACGATGTAATCTTATCCTAATGACTAAGCCAACAAGCAAACAATCGCTAAGGATATGTTTTGTAAACTGTGCATGAAACACGTAACTGTTTGAGTCATGAAACACTTGACTCTTGACTCGGACTCTTCAGATGTAGTTCGGTAATTGGCCAGATTTATTGAGAAATGTTTCTGAAAATATGCGTTAAATTATTGAATCGAAAAACAAAAAGTTTTTGCAGAAAATAAATATTGTAGAAATCACGAAAAAAAATAAATATTAAGTTTGGCCATTTTTTTCTGTTTGCACTAAAGAAAAAAGTAAATGCTTCACTGACACTATGAAGGTAAATAATAAATGTACTTAACTCTCCAAGTGCTGACTATATTGCTCTTTTAGTGCTAAGGGTTTTTTTGGTTCCGTGCATGCTTATTAACTAAAATCATTATAAAATACTCACTAACAGTAAAGTAAAACTTATTATACATAATTTTAATCACAATTACATGCTATTAACAGTAAATAGCTTTAATAGGCTTACCTTATAATTTTTATCCTTTTTTTTGTTGACCAAAGTAGAATTAAAAAAAACATGTTGTGTTCTAAAACCACTCACTCAAAATATGTAAAACAAACTAATGTAGAAAATCCAATATAGCCAAAAGTTGCACAATTTTATGGTGAATAGAAATATACATAACACTACTACTTTGCTGTAAAAAAAAAATTTTTGTCTATACAAAAAACAACTCCGTTCTTTATAAAAAAATGGCTTTTCTACAAAGAAGAAAAACTTGCCTTTTAAAGATATAAAAGTACTGTCTAGGCCCAATATTTATGGTTTTAATTTGTTATAAAGGAATAACACACACATTATATTCAAGAAAAAAAAAGAAGAAAACATATTTACAGTTCAAAGTCCCTAAAGGTCACTGTTTTCAAACGCCCCTGTAATAGCACGAATTGCTAAGTTCACTAATAAATACTTCAAAAATGAATAAACATTTACAAAAACAAATAAAAATAAACTGATCTAAACTGAAACTAAAAATTAATAACAACTAGTGGATAAACAAACAAAATCCGAGTTCCAAGCATCTATCTACACGTACTATACGGCTAGATAGTTGATTTGACAATTCTGCCGAAGGTTTGTTTGAGTCGATATCGCTATGAAACTCTGAATTATAATAAAGTGACTCTTTCCAAACACAACCATACATAGAAGTATCCGATTGTATTAAAAATAGCGGCGTCATACACATTTACAAAATAAGTTGCTCAAACGTTGCATATGCGACGTTAGCACTTCGAGGGTTAAGATATTTTTTCAAGTTGCAAACAAAGACCTTGCCGGTTTTATGAGTAACAATGAAAGGCTGTTAAAACTTGCTTATTTAGCGGACATATTTCATCATCTGAACGATATCATACTTTTTGCACAAGACAAAGTCAATTAGTTTTTAATGAAATTAGCCACTTGGTCAACCAGGGTTGAGAAGAAAATATTTGAAAACTTTGAACTGACAAATGAGCTAATCACATCCCTTGATCGAAGCGATGAATACTATCCTGACATTTACAACCTGTCCAAACTGGTTACTACTCACTTGCAAGGTCTACAAGAGCAGATCCTTAGCTACATTTCCGAGGATCAACACACCGGTTGGAACTGGGTGCTTAACCCCTTCAACAAGCAGGCTGTGAACGAGGCAGACTTAAACCCACTGATTCATGACAAACTCATCAAGCTATCCTGTGACAAGACTTTGCAACTGTCCTTCATCACCCAAGATGTTGACAAGTTCTGGCTACAAAGAAGAGCTGAGTATCCAAGCTTTACATCAGTGGCTCTGAGAATCATCCATGCCCTTTGCAACATCCTACCTCTGCGAACTCGGATTTTAGACATTGGTCAACATTAAAACGAAGGCAAGAAATCGACTTTACGTAGAATACGTCCTTATTGTATGTGTATCTAAAACTAAGCCAAATTTTAAGAAACTTGTTGACAGAAAACAGGACCATGTTTCTCACTAAAGAAGTCTTTTTTACTTAGAAATGTATTAACAATTACATATCAAAATTATTAAATGATTCTGTTTTGTTTTGACAAAATCTGTAAAATATAGTGATATTTTGTAAATGTACAAAGTTATTTGATTTAAAATTCCCGATGGCCGTCTAAGTTTTAGTACATAGTTCAACATTATTTATATACATCTCGCGACCCCTTTCCGAACGGCCCGCGATCCCCAGTTTGGAAACCGCTGCTTTAGGCCATTGATGATCAGGTGCAATATCAAAAACTTCTATGTAATTACAAGCAAGAGTGGTAAAAAACGGTTAAAGAACTGACCCAAGTAGCACACTACGTATATAATACGTAAATATAATGTATCAATGTATAAGATTGGTATATGTATTAAGGTATACATATTATATACGTATTTATATATTAATACATAAATACATTTATAAAGAAAATCAAATTAGTAAAGTTTACAATAAAACGAAAAAATAAACCGGAAATTTTGACCGAAATTACGTATTAAGTAACATAATTGACTTTAAAGATTGCAAGAAAAAGATAGCAGCTGTATTTTTTAATACTTACTTTACACCTCATATAATCTAGACTTTACTTGCATTATAATCCACCAGAGTGTTCTGTCTTCTGTGACATTGTCAGCAAATGAGCAAATTGGTTTTTCAAGTTATTTCAGGTAAGTTGTGAGTTTTATTATAACAATATTAGCATATAATTTTGATGCATAAATAAATACGTTTTAGTGTAATAGTGAAGATTTGTTTTAAAGTAGTTTATAGCGTATTCGTTCTTTTGTACTTTGCTTGTTTTGAATTATATCTCTAGTAAAGTTTTGGACGACCAAAAAGACAGTTGTAGTTTAACTATTTTACTTCAATAATCGCCATTTTAATAAGTTTATAGTTTAAATTAAGTTATGTTTTGTATATATATATATATTGTTGTATTAAATTAAATACAAATCGCTATACCGGTAATCGTGTGAATATGGGTTAGACACTTAACCTAAAACCTAGGTCTCTATGAAGTCATGTTCGTTTGGTCTATCCTAGGTTAACTAGACTCTCCTTGGCCTAGGCTGAAAAAATAAAATAATCCTAAATACAAATCGCTATACCGCTAATCGTGTGAATATGGGTGGGCTTAACCTAAAACCTAGGTCTCTAGTTCATGTTCGTTCAGTCTAGGCTGAAAAAAATAAAATACCCTAATCCTAAAATACATAAATACATTACGTTTTAAAACCAGGGACCGCAAGAGTTTATAAAATTATAAGTTAAGAAAGTTTTCTGCCATAAGTTTACTATTCGATCCTAGGCTGATATTTTTGCAGACAACAACGATGTTTTACATTCTACAGTTAAGTTAAATGTTGAATTCAGTTAATCATACTGTGACTAAATAGGCTACTATAGGTTAGAACCTATAGGCTAATTTTTAAAATTTTTCTTGCATTTCTGTTGCCATAGGCTAGCCTAGGGTCGAATAGTAAACTTCCGCCAGTTTTCTTAGTTAAAATTTGGTTTTCGTTAATTTATGAAAATAGACTGTAGCAATATGTAAAACTTACATATAGAAACTAAAAAATCGGCTTATATTGAACTAATATTTAAGAAAATGCAACATGTTGTTCATATTGTTGATATATTTAATACCTTCTGTGTTTTATGATAGTAGGCTATAATACATTAGCCACTGCAATTTACCACAGCGGTTATCTGCATTATTTGTGTAGACTACAACTCTCATATATGCATGTAAACATATATTGTCAACAACAACAAAAATACTAATATGAAAAATAACGAACATACCGGTGATTTTAATTGACTTCAAGATGAAATTAATTTTTTACAAAAACTAAATAATTTTGTTTTGTCTCCGCAATAGGTTGTGTGTCACTTGTGTAGGCCTATACAGGATTGAATCTAACTTTAGTCAAATTTTGTGCTTTTGTATGTAAATGTAGTACTACCTTTATTAGGTAGGCCTAGAGTAGAACCTTTATTAACCGTCACTGTTGGGACTGTGACTATGACTGTGACGGTTAACTGAATAGGTGGATAACAGAAATTATGCAATAAGTGAATATGAAAAAGGAATTTCATTGGTGGTTGAGGATAAAACAAACACGAAAACACGTTAAAATGCATAATTCACATTTTATATGTTTAATAAAACCTCCCAACCACTTAACTATACTTTTGAGTACAATCGCTTCGCATTTTCACTACGATGTGCAGACACTTTCCGTAATAACGATGCTTCACAAAATTGCAAATTGACATCGTTGGACAATGACGTATAATGTAATGCGACTGTTAAAAGAGTGACATATAATCAAGGTTCTACTTGTATTTAAAAAAAAAGTATAAACACGGTAATGGGCTGTATTATCATAACTTTTAAAGTAAGGATTTGTTTTTTTTTCATAAGTCCTATAAAAAATGACTACTCTAAACTAATTCTATTTTTTTTTAAATCACAACAACACAGGGTCAACGGTTTTTTTTAGGTTTGGTTACAAAAAAATAACTTTATGACTACCTAATAAATATAAATTTTTAAGTGAACGATAATTTATTGTTTTCAGGTGTTATGCGGCATAAGTACCAAGGCACATTAGACCTGAAGACCTTCGAAAAAAGGACGAGCGAGTGGTTTCGCCAAGCTGGCACATAAATTTATGTTAAAACAAAAACTCAAAATGTTTTGTAAAAAATCTTCAAATTAAACATGAAATAAAACATTTAATACACATTACTTTCTGCCTGAAACTCTTTTAGATCCCTAAAATATGATCAAGCAAAGGCCAGAAAATGACTAGTTAGAACCACTGCAAGGGTTTTTGTTTCCTTATAAAATTATTACATTATGCAACATGTTTTTTTTTTCTTTTTTTTCGGAATAAATATTACTAAGTTAAAGTAATTGTAGGATTGTACGTGTAGCTGATTTTGAAAACAGCTTATCCAATACTCCCGAGCCAACGATGTTGTAGGGGGATTTAAAATTGTTTGTCACAGTAGTTTGTCTTTTCTTAGAAATTCATCAAACTTATATTTTTATTGTTTGTATCTATTAATTCTCAAAATAGAATGTGATATAATCTGTGTAGAATATTACAAACATAGCTGTAAATAATTTGTATAAGGTATATACAGTAATAATACGGGGTATCCAACTTTGACTGTCTGAAACTTCATGAGGTTATTTGCCATCTAAAAATAAGCAAATAATACATTTACAACATGTGCCCTATCTCGAATCATTTTCTATCTGTCGGTCTGTATGTGTTTTTTAAAAACTCCTAAATATCTAAGAAACAGGTTAACATAAAAATTTTAAACTTAGTATGAATATTAATGTAGGTGGTTAACAAATTTCATATAAATCTGAATTTCAAATAGTTTTCCGTTTCAAAATGGCGGCTGTTTAAAATATTAAATTTAGATATCTAAAAAAACTGCAAATTTCAGAAAAAAGACAAAAGTTTTGGGCAGTTTAAGGACGAATCTAACGATATATCACTTTTTATCACTGGGTCAAAGGTAACTAAAAAAATTCAAATTAGTGGACAAAAAGGTTTTTTTTTTAGTGCTAAGTAGAGCCATAACCATATTTTTGGCCACTAATTTGAAGTTTTTTATCTACCTTTGACCCAACGATAAAAAGTGATATACCATTAGATTTGTATTTAAGTTCTCCAAAACTTTTGTATCTTATAATTTTTTTAATGAAATTTGTGGTTTTTTTAGATATTTGACATTTAATATTTTAAACAGCCGCCATTTTGAAACGGAACATTATAGGAAATTCAGGTTTCTATGAAATTTGCTTTTTAACTACATCAACATCCATGCTAAGTTTCATGATTTTGTGTTTACTCGCTTTTGAGGTATTTAGGATTTTATAAAAAAATATTCAGACCGACTACAGAAAACAGTTTGAGATTGAACACATGTTATATTGTATTATTTGCTTGTTTTTAGCTGACAAATAACCCCTTGAAGTTTCCGGCAGTCGAAATTGAGCACCATGTACGTAACGTATTTTTAAAGTATCCACAAATACATATAATATCTGTATTTTATACATATTTAATATGTAAAACTTTATACATATTTTATTATGTTAGTATAGGATATGTATACAAAACATATTAGTATACGTTATATATACGTTTTTTATCCATATTTTTGGGGGACATTTATATGTATATAATACGTATTATTTACTTTCATATACATATTATATACTACATTTATACTTTGGTTGAAAGTATTTAATACATATTATATACATATTTGTGCTGCCTGGGGAATCTCCCCAAGTTTTCGTTGCTCCGGGTAACCCATGGAATGTTCCCATGCAGTTGTTGAATATTTGCTTACACTGTACATGATATTTATCTAAACGTGCCACTTGACTGTCACCTAATATCACAAGGTTGTTGGTGTTATGAGACCCAATTTTACTCATATTTATTTTATAAATAAATATAGACTATTAAAATCAAACTAGTCTATTTATTTAAAATTAACTTTTTAATATTATATACATATTCCTCTAATGTAGATAATAGGTGTAACAGTTTAGATAATTTAAATATTACTCCTAAAACAGGTTAGGTTAGATTTTTATGAACTACATTGACACTAAAACTATTCAGTCTAAATCATCATTCTGAAATCATATAACTAGCCTATGACAGCAAAACACAATTAAATATTATTCAACAATGGACTAAATTAGGTCTACTAAAACCAAATAACTCACCAGTAAAAATGCAATTACTTACGGTTATAGTTAGTTTGATTACTGTAGCACGTGCATCATTGAGGATGGCAACATTTTCGTTGAAACACGTTTGAAGTTAGTAAACATATTTGTTGTGAGATTTTGTTTTCGGGTTTTATTTTATCTTGTTACTTCTCACTAGTCAAGCTCAATAGTTATTTATTACCATATTGTGCCCGTTAGGTAGGTAGCAACAAATTGCTGTTTGAAATTTGGTGAGTGGTGTAAGGGACTAAGTACATACTTAAACATTTTGGGACTGGCGTCACGTTTACACGACTGCAGTAAACTGTCTGCATAGACTACAGTCGCATATATCCGTTTTAGAACTTTAATGTGACTGATATAATTATTTTAGTGACATATGCTGCAATCTATTGGATTTAAAAAGATTTATTATTTGCACTATAGATATGAGGCTGCTAACACCAGAAAGTAGAGAGAATAAAATTATGTTAACAACGTTCACCTTCACTAGGTTTTGTCAAACTGTGTTAGCAACCATTACCGGTTCATCACAATCGTGTGAAAAGTTGTTTGTTCTTGATATGAGGATAAATCTTAATTTATTTAACCCTAGTGACATTTTGCTAAACAAAGAGTCAGGTGATGAATGTGAAAGCGAATGTTCTAGTTATATTTTTATCCCGATAGTATAAATTGAACTGACAATAAATTCAATTCAATCCATAATCGGTTCCTCTCACTATCCACAAAAAAGTTTTTAGAATGGACTAACACACAAAAAAATAATCCGTGATATAGTAATTGTTTTAGAAATTTTATGACAAAAATTGTTTTCAAAATGAGATTACAAAAAAATAAATAAACAAAAAAATATAGGCTAGTAATTATTATAATAACCAATTATTTTTGCAATACTAACTTCATAATTTTGTAAGAAAAAATTTGAGCATGCCATGCGTAAACTTCTTTTTAGACTAGGTTCAGCTCCGCTTAACATCTGGATGCAATTCACGTATCGACCTCTATGGAGAGCTGCATCTATTAGGAATCCTTTTAACAACTGTTCTAACTTCAAAAACTGACTAAGTTTTGAAAATTCTGCAAAAAAATGCATAACTAATTAGTGTGCAGTTTTAACTTAACTAAAACTATCGAAATAGTTTTACAACTCAACAAAACACACCTAACATTTGGAAAACACAATTTTCACCAATTGTATTGAATCTAAACAAATTTAAGTGACCATATTGTTTGAGGTCTTCACCTTTATGGTCATCATTACCTTAAAACAATTTTGCTATCGGAATCGAACCCAGTGCTCTCATTTACTAGATAAGTGGATACATTTCTGATGAAGATTTGTAGAACTTCCTAAAATACTAAACAAAAAGTAGTACAGAAAGCCTCCTTTTCGTGATAAAACAAAACCTTCAAATTATGAACCAAAAACACTTCTTTGTTTTTTAAAGTGTAAACTTCTTTAGGCCCACCACTGACAGAAAAATTCCTAAGGTGTTAAATGGAATCAATTATATATTCCATAGTTAAGGTGTTAAGTGGAACATGTCATATAACGCTATATATTTAACAATTAATTGTGTAGCCATATTTTATTCACAATGCCTAACGGTTAATTACCCTAGTCTCATCATGCACACCTTGCCCTGTGTTTCATAGTCACTATCATATAGTATGAACTAAATGATAAGTATAACATAGTAGGTAAGAAAAAATATAACATTTTGTAACTGAATCAACTAAAATAAATTGTTTGGTTTGGTACTGCAAAACCTTGTTGTAAACAAGATGGCGTTGCTATTACACGTACTGATGATTTTTCAATACAGTAGAACCTTGATAATTCGAGCTAATTGGGGCTGACTGTACCTCAAACTATAAAAAACTTGGAATATGCGGAGAAATGGACAAAAATAAAGCATAACATATTTTTAATGTTTTAATTAGTCGAAATATTAGAACATTTAATAGTAGAAAATGTTTTGATTTTATCTCTATTACGGCACAATTCCCCGCTATTACAGTTAATTCAGCGACACAGTACTCAGATGCAAGTTTCTTCAAGGTTTCACCATTGTCTAGTTTTTTCAAGACATCTAATTTAATTTTAACTGGCACAAACTATCTTGTAGCTTTTCCACTCATTGTTAAAAAAACACAATCAAAACTAAAACACTTTTAACAGAAACAGTAAAGAATGCACTCATTAATCGACAATGTTTCACAACACCGATATGCGTAGTGCACGTACTTCCATGAGAACTGACAGTTAACTATTGAAATTGATCAATTTTTAGAATAACAAGAGGGGGAGACAGGCAATATGGGATATATGACTGAGCTGACATGAGATATAAGTGGCATCGGCGAGACTCAATGTTGACTTATTATCTACCTGCGAGTGGTGGTGTGTCACCAAGCCCGCCAAGTGAACACAAGCCAGCCACTTCGATCCCTTGTCACTTTCAATAGATTAGTTGGCATTTTAAACCTACAATGGGGCAGCGGTAACAAAGTAATTTTGAAGGTGCACTACAATCGATGTTTTAAAAGCTTTAAAATAGTCAAAAAAGCTATTTTGTATTTTGCAAACACAGTTCGAAATACTTGGACTATCAAACTACTGTGATTCGGATTATCAAGGTTCTACTGTATTTGGGAAAGCTAATGGAAAATATTGTTTGTGAAAATCAGCGTATTTTTGTTCGCTTAAATTTTATAACAATAACAAGATATTTTTGTTATATTATTTTTCACTCCTTTCATTAAAATAGGCCTACATAAAAAAAACAGTAAACAAGATTTGACAGTAAAAGAAAAATATAGCACACTTTAACAACAAATAAACAAAAACAACACAACTTGAAATATGAAATTATAATACTTATGAGCTAACAACATAAAAAAGTAAAAGGAAAACAATATTTCTAAATCCTATTTTCTTGAGATAAATGACCAGAAACAGATTGAGGAATAAAATAATGCAGCCTCCATGGTTTGCCGGCTTTGAAGCTGCACATTTCAAAAATTTTAGTAAAAGAAAAAACAGAGATCAAGGGGTCATCAGAAGCAGGTAAATTCTTAATAAATTAAAAACTAATTTCCAATTTTATAAATATAAAAGTTTAAAAAAGTACTGTGATAATTAATGATTTACATTATAACATAAATATATACTAGTTAAATTTTCACATGCATAACATGTATACAAACATTCACATGCCATAATAACCATAATAATATTTATATCCATTCACACTTCTCTTATACCCATACAAATACATACATAGTTTAACATATTAAAACGAACAAAAAAACACTATACAACAGTATATAAAACTTCCATACTCTTTTCACATCTTTTACACTCACTTTCCATAAATCCAAAAATTATAATAATAATGTATTCCGTCCTATAACACAACCTCTAACAGACTTTCAACACCCTCCACGCTCAAAATCCAAATTAAACGTTAGCAGTCACTGTATGGGAAGCTCAAAAAATCACATTCACTCATTGCCTAAATTTAAAACTCAGAATAGCTAATAAAATAAAATGATGTTTAATCGTCATCTAATAATGTTATTTTAAAACAGACACAATTTTAGGCCTCTAAAACTATGTAATTGTAGAGAATAAACAAGCCATTATTAAATAAATACAAACAAGTTAATCTTTATATGACTTGTAACATATGCAGTTCTTGGAATGCTTACAGAATTGTAAAATATTATAATTTTTTATAATTTTTCATAATTTTTATTGATGATGGTCATCACAGGGAAATAAGTTAACGAAGTAAGATAGCTCAATAAAGCATACAGCTAAATTAATAAAGTAATTTGATAAAGCAGGCAGCTAAATTTAATGTAAAGACGATTTGAATAAACCAAGAACAAGTTAAAATTACATTGTTTACAAAATTAAAAGTGAGCGGCATGTAAAAACAGAAGCCGATACAATCAAAGATTCTAGAAGAAGTAATCGGAAACTAGAGCTTTTACCGCCTACGAGATGGAGCATGGTTAGTCAGTTCTTCAATGGACTCACTGAAGGTCGAACGTATGTCCGAGGTGGATAAGTTTTTTAAATTAATGATTTAAGTGTTTTTAGAGTCATAGTTAGACTCGAATATGGTTGGATTAGTCTGTGTAACTAATAATTTCGGGGAGCTTAATTGCATAAAAAAGTTTTAATTTAAACTTAGTTGGAAGAAGTTATTATAGGACATAGTCCTTACAACAGTAATACATCGTGAAACGTTTCACGTTTCTTTTGTATGCACCTAAAGTGGATAATACATATTAACTGTGGCAGTGGCGGCTGGTGAGTTAATAACTTGGTGGTTGCAATTATGTGGAGAGAATTTCCGGTGGATATGGAATATGAACACAATTTAACACATTATTTTAGGTGATGAATTACACATGGAATTATACGTTTTTGTCTTAATTACACCAACATTTTAAACTTAATTCCATTAAAATGATTTGGTTACAATTACGAACAAGTAAAACATTTTTAGCTTTCAGTTAAGGGTAATACTAACCTACAATAAAATAGTAAAGAAACTGAAAATAACAATTAAATCATGCATGAATAAACAGAGAATTCAGGCAAATTATATGTTTAAATATCACTAACCTCATTTAAAAAGAAAGTCCATTCGTCTGTTTTTCAGATGGGCAAACTTGTCGATGACTTTCTGGTTGAAATCAGGGATGTCCATGATGAGGTCTTTTTCAATGAAAAGCATTGCTAAAGCTGTTAGCCTTTCCTCCGTCATTGTGCTCCTTAAAAATGTTTTTATCCTTTTCAGAGTTGAAAAACATCTTTCGGCTTCAGACGACGTCATGGGTATAGTTATTAGGATCTCTAACATTTTTGTTGATTCGCTGAAAGTGCTTCCCAGGTCCCATTCATGTATGAAGTTATACAATGACAAAGCTCCAGACATGTTCCTAAACTCTTCAGCAGCATACAATGTTTTTAACTCCATATGAAATTTTTTCTCACTTAACTCTTTATAGCTGGCACAGACTGATTTTAAAATGTTTTCAGGAAATTCTTTCTCAAATTTAGAAAAAATTTGAGGAGTAAATAGAGCAGATGCAGTAAGATGGCCAGAAAAACGGAAGCGTTCTTTTACATGGCTTAACATTACGTCACAGACTTCAATGCTTTCTCTATTCAACTCTGACTTGTCAATTTTTCTTTTTTTTGTAACAGATTTTTCATCTTCGTCCTTATCAGAATTGACAGTTATACTGTTCCTAATTTTAGTGATGTTCTCTTCAAACTGTTTCAGGCATCTTCCAGTGACGGTTGGGTCAGTAACAACTTTTTGTAAGTGGCCAAAGAAAATATCAATAAAAGGAAATATTTTATTAAAAAATGATAACCAGAATGTAAAACTTGGACTAGTTAGTGTTTTTAAGTAACCGGAAGCTTGAGATAAAGTGCTGTCATTTTTTATGTCGTCCGATTCCAATATAGCTTTCATACACTGGACCAGGTCTTGTCTGTTCTCATAAATTGTGCCCACACTTCTAGATTGGAAGTTCCACCTGGTTGGTGCAGATCTAGGGAGTCTCTTTTGCACAGTCTCATCCATAATAGCTGTTCTTTGGGGACTGGTTGAAAAAAATGTGCAGAGTCCTTGAACATTAGCATAAAAAAATCTCACATTTCTGTTAACTGACGCTGCTTTAGTCATAACCAAGTTTTACTGATGAGCATGACAATGAGCATACTGTGCGTCTGGGAAAGATCCTTTTAGTTTGGCTTGGACACCATTTGAAACTCCAGACATAACCGAGGCACCACCATAAGTCTGAGCAATCAGCTTTTGGGGAGTTTCATTTAACTTATGGCGGTTCAATTCCGTCAAAATACAAGATGCTAAACCATCAGCGTCATGGCTAGGAGGATTGAGGAACGTCCAAAACCTTTCTACAGGTTTGCCTTTAACAATATATCTGAATACAATGGCCATTTGAAATTGGGTTGAAACATCACTGGTTTCATCAGCTATTACAGACAAATAATTTGAATCTTTTATTTCTTCAGATATTTTCTCTTGGCACACTTCTAGCATTACCTGTAACAATTCATTTTGAATTGTTTTGGATGTTCCTGTAAACACAGTTGCTTTCTCTGCGTGGGTTTTCAGGGCAGAATCAAGTTCACTGCTAAAGTCAATTAATCCTCTGAATATCCCGGGATTTTTAGAGTCCTTACTTTCGTCATGACCACGCAAGGCACACTCAAAAGCTCCACAGAAACGAATGCAGTTAATGATAATGTTGAGCACATACCGGTTTTGTCTGACTTGATCATTTTGAACAGCAATGTTTCTTCTGTAGGCACTGTCTAACTTTTCAGCAATGTTATTAGTATTTCCTAGTAAAGCTTGTTTTAAGCTATTATTAATGTGAGAGCCAGAAGCCTTGTGTGTTTTTATCCGAGCTGCTAAATGGTTCAAATCTTTAAACCCGACTTTTGCCCACGGTTCTTCACCGTTAAAAAGAACGCACGGAAAACAAAACAAAGCATTCTTCACCTCACAACCACAAAGCCAATGACATTTTGTGTATAGCTCTTTGTTAAATTTTCTATTGAATTCCCGAGTTCCTGATTTAATACTTTGTGTCAGCTGTGTAAGTTCTGGAGTTGGTCGGCCAAGTCTTTTTATTTCATTTTTTTCCTCGATAGTAAGCAGTGAAAACGACTTTTTCAATAAATTTTGAATTGTGTTCATTTTATGTCTGTTTAAATGTCTTATGCACTGAAATTGTTTAAATGTCTTACGCACTGAAATTAACACCTGCAAAAGCTGTTAATATTAATTTTCATTGTTGTCACACGATAGCATAAATGTACAGTAAACTTTCAGTAGTTTTCAATGGAGTCAGTGGATAAGCCCTATAATTATTTACATTTTAAAAATATGTAAGCCTAGGCCTATATAAAAAATAAAATAAATTAAAGACATACAAATAATAAATCTTTTAATGTGGCGAATAAATTAGAAACACAAAAATACCTATACGGAAACTATTAAATGCTCACCCCTTTCCTTGCAAAAATAAATGCAATTTGTAAACAAACCACAAGAGTTGTAAGGCAAAACTTTTTGAAGGAACCGAATAAATTCTAGAGTAGGCCTAGGCCTAATTACTGCTTAAATATTGCTGTAAATAACAGAATTTTTATTTTATAACTAGCTGACCCGTACGGTGTTGCCATGGTGGTTGGTATTTTCAGTCTTTTTAACGTAATTGTATTCTTTTTAAGTGTTCAGTCAGTGAGTGGTATTTGGCATTTATGTATATAGATCTTAAATAATAAAAGCACTATTGTCATAATAATAAAAGATCTGAAATTATGATTTTAGTAACATTGATCCCCCCAAACCCCTCCTAAAATTTCGAAATTTTTCATACCCTTTCTTAGTGAGCACCTATGGCCCTAGAGGAAGCCACATACCAAATTGCATTCCAATCCGATCGGTAGTTTTGAAGAAATCGTAATTTAATAACTTTGATCCCCCAAACCCCTACCTAAAATTTCGAATTTTTTTAAACCCTTTCTTAGTGAGCACCTATGGCCCTAGAGGAAGCTACATACCAAATTTCATTTCAATCCGTTCGGTAGTTTTTGAGAAATCGTGATGAGTGAGTCAGTGAGTCAGTGGGTTTTCGCTTTTATATATATAGATAGATAAACATAACCTGAACATAGCATTAACATAATCGGATTTATGAACTCGCCCAATATCCTATTTAGGAACTTGGCCTATCCTTTTTTGTTGAACAAATAATGAAAATTTTATTTGAATTGTATGGATGTTTGAAAATAGATTTGGGATAATAGGTTGAAACATTTTGGTAATAGGTTGTGGCCTATCATTAAATCACGAATGGCACGAATATTAATTATGAAAAGAATATTAACAGCTTTTGATTGGTGTCTAATCATATAATCAACACTACACACTACACTCTCTGTCTAGGCCCACTCAAATTGCTACAACTTATGAAGAATAATGTAAAAAGTTTTAAAAGCACTATTGTAATAGAATCCAGATTAAATACACACACACTAAAATATATTAACACAATCTAAAACAAATAAACAACAAACACAGCTAGCCAAAATACGAGAACAAAACTAACAACACGTACAGTAACCTCAAAATGTCTTGCATTATTCACTAAACAAAACATGAAATATGAACATCAAAGCATTCTGGCTGGCAAACCCCTGGTGGCTGGTTGTAGAACTTTTATGCACCTGAAGGCTTTATGTGAGTTGCCATAGCAACACATTAGTTACAAATCCCTCACCAGTTTCAATGCTAATAGCTGCATTAGGCTCTGGTTGCAGAAGCAGTGTGTTCCACGACGCTGCGCGCGATGGTTGGGTTGACGTTCTTCGGCTTTTCAACGGTTTGGGGACATTCTTGGCCATAAATTTTAGATTGAAATGAGGTTGATATTGATAATGCACTGATATTTAAAGAAATATTAATGTGATTAATTTTTTGTTTTATTTCTTGGGGGTTGTGCAACCAAACAACCACACAAAGAGCCGCCACTGAACTGTGGAGTGATTTGAATCCAAGAACATAAGATATACCATGTCAAAGAAATATTGTTTACCTATAGTGTTTGTGGAGGAAAGTAACTAAAAAATGAATTGTGTAATCAATACGTCGCAAGGTATTTGTAATTTGGATATATTATATAGGCCTATAATTTCGATATTAATTTAATATATAGAGGGCTTTTCTGAAGATGGGATGGACGTCCTGAAACGCGTCAAAGTACAACAAGAAAGAGGCCACTGACGGAAAAATAAAAGGTATTGTACTTTATTATATTAATTTAATAGTTTCTTTTTGTAAATTAATTTATAATGTTTTTTAATATGTGGCATTAAATCATAAAGTCAATCATCATCAAGTGAGTTAATTTTCATTGGCATCCACGGTTCAATGTCCTATAGTACTTGTACAGTGATTGAACTCTCGAATTTCTAAATTTAGTAATAAGTTTATATTTATTCTAATATTGTGCAATCATACATGTAGCTATGCAGATAGGTTTGTTGGCGGGGACAGAGTTAGGCTATGTGACGTCATAAATCACATGGTCTAGAAACTGCCAGCTGATGGAACTGGGTTAAGTTGCTGCAGGTGATTCACAGAAAGATGAGATTTGAACATATAGTAAGTGTTATGAAAGTTTATTTACAAACTGACGATTTTTTGAAGTTATAAATTTAAAATAATTTTGTTAAAGCTTTTTATTTTAAATATATTTAAATTTTTATAAATAATAAAGAATAATTCATAACAAGAAACACATTCTATATAATTTTTAATAATTAACAAGTTTTTTTATTATTTTTTAACTTAGTAATTTTTGGCTAGCCGGAAGAAACATTTTTTTAAACAATTTAACCTATCTTTATAAATGTTTGTAACTTTTACATTACAGACTTTTTACACATAATAATTGCAATCTTTCTTCTAATAAATGTAATCATCTAACAGTAACTCATCAGTTGGTGACATTTAATTCTTTCAAGCTCCTAGACTTAGCTGCTGTGAGTAATCTCTCCATACATCATATTTTCAATTTGGCAATTTATTTTGAAATCTATTCGTCAAACATACAGAAAGTATTACAGTTTTTGAAGTGTGAACTTTTTTAGGTGCCCCACTGTTTTCACAAGTTTTTTGGGGAAAATTTTAATCAAGAATATTAATTTCGTACTTTTGTTACCGTAAACCATTTCCAGTCAAATTGTGTTTTTACCAGGAAAGTTGTGGGGTAGTTTTGGTTTCTTCCATTTATATGTTTTTTGGGGTGCTGAATCCAAATCGGAGGTTTGCTTACAAAATTTCGTGTCGCAACATTGAAAAAAGCAAAAAATCTCTAAGTTTTGGCGGTTTTTTGCTTATAACTCGAAATCTACTAACTTTTCATAAATAACCTCCGTATTCAAAAAGAAAGTACATAGAAAATTTCATACAAATTACATTTTTTTAATTTTTTCTCTGGCGAACCATTTGGGCTCAAGTGATGTTGAAAATTTGCATATTTCGGCTGTCTCCCTAAAAATCCACTTTTTTCACTCCAAAACTTGAATTTATTAGTGAATTGTTTCCAGTTCTCTGCATATACCTTATTTAGATCATTTATGTGAAGGTACAGGTAATTTTCTCAAAAATTACGTATAATAATGTTCAAATTATTTAATGAATTCCAACTGAAATTATACAAATTTAGTTTAAAAAAAGTGGAAATTCCAACAAAAGATCTTGAAAAATGATTTCATATTATTATTTCATATTTACTAATACAAAATGTTTACATAGAATAAAACACATATAAAGAATTACACATGCTAAACCCGTAAACCCTACAGAGGTATCAAGATAATTATGCGTAGGATTTTAAGAACCAAGCACAATCATACAAAAGAAAATGAAACACCAATATACTGTACAAGCATCCTCTTAAAAGATAACTTAAAATTTACAAAATTTTCACATTTAACCAAAAAAGTGACAATACAAACAATAGAATATATATAAATACATTTGACATACATAACCAAATGAAGATGAAACTATAAATTTGCCTTAATCCATTTTTTAATTTTAACTTTGACATCTTCGTTTTAACATTGTTTAAAGTCTTTAAGTCATTTGGTATAGCATTAAAAATACATGTAGCCTTAAAAATACCACTTTTGCTACCTAAACCCAAGCCCCCACAAGGGTGGGGCTGGTGCAACTCTGGTCACAGGGCCTGGACCCCAGGGGGCCCGGGCCTAGCCCTGTTTTAATTTATTTTATATTTATTGCAGAATATTTTACAGCGGATCATAGATTAAAATTTCAAATATATAATTTTTACAAAGTCAAAGTTTAGTAAAATAGTATTAATTCTAGATTCTAGGTTAGTTACTATTTAATTAGGTGCGTACGTAGGCTACTAGTTACTGTTGTTTGCATATTAGTATACAACAGCCTGCTCGGACCCCACACACTCCCTCTACCTTCCCCTTCCAACAGGTGCCTAGCTGCCCCTACACATCCCCGGCCAGTTCAGCTTTGTCTCTCCGCTTTGTTCTAAAAATAAACACTTCGCATCAGTTCGTCTGTTAACTCCATTTGACATGGACGGAATTGTTTAATTTTTGTGCTCTACTATTACTATTGACAGGTAATAATCTTTGTTTACAATTGTCTTAAACAGTAAAATGGTGTTTGTTTACAATTAAAGCCGTCTTGCTTTAGTTCGTTTTTCGTTACGGTATTCAAGAGATTAGATGAACTACAGCAACAAGCTTCACAGGATTTCAAATCTTCTGTTGTGTTTCCTGTTATGCATTTCATCATGGCTGATTTGAAAACCAGATTTGCAAGCTGTGAAGAAATTTGTAACCTGTTTGCTCCAGTTTTAGTGTTCATGGATCAGGATCTAGACAACGAGGAACGAAAACTTAAATCTTCTAACCTCGTTGCATATTACCCTTCAGACTTTGCTGATCCAGAAGCCCTATTGAAGAAACTCTTCATATGAAGAATGTATTTGTAACATTGTTCCAGTCAGAAAAGGACCCGTTGAAGCTTCTAAACTCAATATATGAAAAAACCTCCAGCCCATTTTCTTGAACCTATGCACAGCTATAAGACTTTTCTGTACAATCCCAGTGACAGTTTCAAAGGTCTTTTAGTAGGTTGTCGAATTCACTGAAAACTTAACAATGAACCACAACTGGCCAAACTCGTCTGAACCATCTGACAATGTTGGCAATTAAGAATGAATTGGCCAAATTTGTTGACTTTTCAGACGTTATTAATGATTTTGAAAAGAAAGCTAGGAAAGCTATGATTAAATAGACTATCAAACATCAAATTAAGCTTTTTGTAATCAGAGTATTAAACACTTCAAAAACATTTTAATTGTTTAGCTCCTAACTTTGTCATAATATTATTATTTTGTCAACTTGAATTTTAATCTTGGTCAGTAAGGGAAATCAATCTCAAAATGGAAATGTACTTTCAGTAAAATAAAAGTGAATGATTTACTTTAAATTATGTTTGCAATAATTTTGTCAATAAAGTTAGGTTTTTAGATTGAACTGATAGCCTTAATTATTCCTTATTATCAATTATCAGTTTAAATAAAATTTGTAAAGGGTTAAAAAATTACCATGTAATTTTTGAAACAGCATAGCACGCGAACATATTGGGGTCCGAGCCTGATCCTGGTTACAGGGCCCACAATCGAATGTGGGGGCCATGCCCACACCCCTATTTATTTTTGGTAAATGGTAAATTTTTACTCCTAGATATGCTAGTAAAGGCAGTAAACAAATCTTTAAGTTTATTACAATGGTAATTAAGTGAAACCTAAGCAAAAGTTGATACACACAAAGTGGCATTTTATCAAATATTATATTATTGCCAAATACAACTTTTATCAACTTGGAAAGAAGTCTTTGAAGCATATTCAAGTTTGTTTGATAAAAACTACCCAATGTAATTATTCCATAGTGAATAATACAGTGAAAGAAGGTCTAGTAAACCATTAATAAAGTCTCCATTAGCATAAATTTAGAAAATGTATAAAACAGAAAAAACTAGGTATTTCGTTTTGTTTATAATACAATAGATATGATTTTCCCACCTCATTCTATAATCATAATTATATTACATTATTATATGAGCCGTTGTCGTTTAGAGAGTCCTGGCTGAGGTTTTTTGAAGGTTGCGGGTCATGGCACAGGTTCGGGGCTGTTCATCTGGAAATGAAAGAGCTTGTGCAAAATAACAACTTGTGATCATATCTCAAGGAGGAATGGAAGAACGTTTTGTAGAAAAATTGTCCAAACTGGGGAGTGCTTATATCATGCAAATACAAAATAGTGATTTGCAAAATTCCAATACAAAATTTCAAAAAGAAGAATTCTGTATATCAGGGCTACACATAGCCAATCAACATCACCAAAAGGTCTATATCTTCCCCACCACAATCATACTCATTTGACAGGGCCAACGTAAGCTGTTGTAATAATTAGGATATCAGCCTCCTCGACAACTTGCTGTGAATCAATTTTTGCATAATCAAATTTTTTCTTTACCATTGTTATCAACCGGCTTTTGTTTTTGGAGTGTGCAAGGAAATTCTCCTGCGAGACAGAGCACACCATCGATTCTGTAAATGATATTACTGCGGATTGTTAAAGGATAACAGCATTCGATTTGTAGTTTGACTTGACATACGATACATAACTGCAGCAAACTTCTGCATATGTCTGGCTGTGGTGTCATTTGACAAAGTGTAACAAAAACCTTCTGTCGATGACATATTTTGCATCTTTCAAGTCCGAATGATAAGTCGGTGCAACACCTGTACAAGCTCGATTTTGTCCCTTTCTTCATTCCATGCTCATTAAAAAGAAAGAGAGAGGGTAGGGGCTAAGTTCGTAATGCCAAAATTCTCGCAGCTCTTCATCTGAATGTTTCACAATGGTAATTCATTTGAAAAGTGTGGTTGGATTGATGACTACAGCCCTGTATTGTATCTGAATACAGCTGTTCATGATCACAAGAGGCTGCACTCTTTCCCTTCGTTTAATTTTACAGCTTGAAAATCATCACCAACAATGTGCTGCATGCCCATCTCCTTGGAAAAGTGGAAGTTGATCCTCTAATCTGTGACAACTTCTATACTTAGTGACATTAGATCAGGGGTCTCTGGGAAAGGAGGATACTCGTGGAACCAATTTAGCATCAGCGTTGTCTCACTTTTGCATAGTATCTCTGTTGTCAACGTGTTGTTATGACGATGAGTGTTCCACTCTCGAAAAGTTTTCAGTCTCTTGGCACACATTATGTAGTGCTGTCATCCCTTGTATTCATCTTGCCTCAACGCAGTTACTCCAAGGCCTATAGAGAGACCATCACTTGTCTTCGTAAACTTCATTAAAAATTTGTCAATCGCCATATCTCTCCAGGTGCCACAAGACAGTTTCTTACTCATACGAAAGGTGAAACATCCTCAAGTGGTGAAACGCTTGTATTCTGCAGATGTCATTGCAGTTTTCAAGGTACGCATGTCCTGGAGATGAAGATAGCCATCTTAAATGCAGCCGCATTTGGCACATAGATTATAGCCATTGGTGTGAAACAAAGGGGGCATTTCATATACGATTTGGAGGCGTAGATCCCAGTTTTTGTTTCAACATCTTGTGTGCGCTGAAGTGGGAATGTAGAGGACCTTCCTATGAGCTCTCAGTGCATTATGCATTACAATAATTTAAGTTAGTTAAATTTTTCCTAAATATTTCTCATTTCTGGAGGGGCCGGGCCCCCTGCCCCCCTTTAGTATGTAATTATTTTATTTTTAGACAACAATATGTATTGCTTTTATGTATTTAGTTTTTGACTATCTTTAAATTTTGCCAAGTTTAGTTTAATTGTTTTTAATTCTTAAAAAGTATTTAAAACTTAATAGTTTTCTAGTTATAAAAAAATGCCCAAAAAAGAGATTTTGTACCTTTTTTCGCATTTTTTCAATGTTGAGCCACAAAATTGTGTAAGCGAACCTCAAATAAATTCGGATTCAGCACCCCAAAAAACATATAGAATGAAAATGAAAACTACATCTCAACTTTCCAGCTACGGGCTCTTTTGAGCACAAATTGACTGCATTATAAATCAAGAGTGAACCCAGTTTATTTTATATATCATTTGTTAACTTACCTCTTTCATACACATTCATAGTATGAAACATTTCATAGCATCTATAAGATAAGATAAAGTTATCGATGACCAGTGATTTAGAATTTCCTCTATCATGCATAAAAATATCCTTAAAGCCCCTCTTGTGTAATACAGAATCACTGATGAAGCTTGACCTATCGTCTTGAGGTACAACTTCAACAAAAACTAAATTATTATCATTTTCTCCCCATTATGCTGCAGGACCTAAACAAAAAAAAAAAAATTTAATATCGTATAAACAAAGGCACAAAAGCTTAAACTAATAGCGATCCTACTCACAACTCTATAAACCTAATGCTGCAATAAAAAACCTTAAAGTTTAGACATGTCTGTCCCTTTTGGTTGCTAAGAGGTTCCTGAAAGAACTAGCAATGCAAATGGGTGACTTCATTGCAAAAATCTCTTAAATCTTCGACCATAACATGACACATGGTGTTCACAGGCCAGAAGAGTTTGTACAATATCTCAATAGTTACAAATACAGGGTCGACCCTGTCTGAATAAACTGTTTTGAACCGGCCACAGAGTAGCATAATCTATTCTACTTCATAAGATGGCTTCAGAAAATACTGTATACTATATGTATTGCCCACTCATAAGTGTTATGTAAGTGACCGCAAACAAAAGAGATTCTTCCATTCTCGCTCATCTCCTTAAACACCACTCAGCTATAACAGACAAGCAGAGCTGGTACTCGGCGCCCCCAGACCTAATCCACAATGTGTGAGAGGCATCCACAGACGACGAGACATTGCACAGGCTCTTATGTTTTCGGTAACACTGGTCAATACGCAGTTAGATATGTGAGTGTGAGCACGTGCCTACAGCTTCAAACAAAATATTGTGAGCCCAAATCTCAAAAAAAAGAATACGATCGTTGCTATTTGCCAGAGTATCTGAAAATGGTTTTCATAAAATCTGTTGTAAATAAACAACATACAATGTGATTATTGTGTTATAAAGCATAATCCAATGAGGCAATGAAGCCAAGTCAATTGGGAGAACATCTTTCTACAAAGCATTAAAATGATAAATTTTATAAAGTAAAGTACTGTAACTTCCCTACTTTCACCATTACAGTGGAACCGGTGGTCGGTTAGAAAATTTTAATACTAACAGAGTTACAAAAGTGGGCAGTAGGTATAAAAAGGTTGACTACCCTTTATGTTTTTGTCGATTATATATCTCTCCGAAATTTTGATGATAGAGGTAAACATTTAAGAAAAACTATGGTTGTGGCACATTTTACTATGTAGGCTAGGTGAAACGTTATTGTAAATTAAAATGTCCATTCAGTATATGTTTATCTATTACCGTACTATATTTCTGCTAATAACTGGCCGAAAATTTTTGGGACCGGCAAATTTGAATGAAGAAAAAAATACTTTTATTTAGCTCCCCATAGGCAGAAGGCAGTGTCGCACCTGGTGTACATAAAGTCACAAGTCAACTGAGTGTTAAGAACAAGCAATTTGTAATCGGTTGTACTTATGCTCATGTTAACATTCTTCTTTAATTTGTCTATACTTTCTTTTGTATGAATAAAAATATGAGCTGTGGTTAGTTATATTTTAAACAAATATAAAACAAATCTTGGGTTATAGTAGAGTACAGGTGAACCGTTCGTTCTTGTCACTTGAGATATCGCGCGAAAATCTAGTTTATACCCCCAAAATAAATGACGTGTGTCTGTTACTTCCTTACTCAGCTCTCAGTACTGTAGCTATAAGCTTTGCTCAGAAATGTAGCCTCCAGCCGAGTTTTACTACTTAAAGCGATTCAACTGTTGAACTGTACGATAATCTATTTGGAGGTTATTTTAATTTTAATAGAATTAATTACAATAATTATTTAATACAGATTTTAAATATTTTAAAGATTTCTTATGAGAAATTGTCGGTTTTTATTCATTAGCTGTCTGGATTTTTCAATACTAGGGGAGAGTGGTACAAATCCGCCACCCGGGGCAAATCCGCCACCCCTCGGTATCGTCTTTAAATGACCCGTCAAGTTATCCCGACCAGTGCTGTTCTCTAGCGGCCAATAAGACGAACTTCGGGCAGTCACACCATTACACCGGGCGTGGTCAGTTGTTGTGCTGTGAGCGATACAAAGTTTTCCGTAAATCTGATGTAATTTTGTACTCACAATTGACTTGAGGTGAGTGGCTTATATTTCAAGCTAATAACTTATTCATACATAGAATTTATAGCTTAAGTATTGAGGTAAAATATCTGAGTGGCTGCTTTAGAATTTACCAATCCGTGTCTAGGCTACAGCGATCACCCGCCATTTTGAGCTAGTGGGGCAATTCCGTCACTCCAACGTAGGGCAATATTGCCTTGTGGCGGTATTGCCCCATTCAGTATTTTATTTAAAAACTGAACCATTTGCGTTTTTCAGATGGTTCGATCTCGAGAAAGAACGACGCAGAAGGCGAAGTGGAGTGAAGACAATCTTAAAAAAGCCATCGAAGCTGTCCGAAATGGCGTTTCTAAGAAAAGAGCAGCCTTGAATTTTGGCATACCTAGATCAACTTTGCGAGATCGCTTGCGGTCTGAAAGTTTAGTCAAGCCATCACTAGGCCGGAAGCTTGTATTTTCTGCAGAGCAGGAAAAACAGATTGCTGATCACGTAATCCTATTAGCAAAAATATTCTACGGTATTACCACAAATGAACTGAGACGTTTAGCGTTTGATCTGGCCGAGAAACATGGAATAAAACATGATTTTAATAGGGTGTGCAAAATGGCTGGTGTAGACTGGTTAAGAGGGTTCCTAAGTAGACATAAGATTTCATTAAGGAAGCCAGAAGCCACTAGATTGAATAGAGCAATAGGATTCAATAAGGACGAGGTTGATTTATTCTTTGATAATCTGGGAGCCGTCATTACAAAACATGAGTTTCCACCTAGCCGCATCTACAACATGGATGAGACAGGAATCTCAACTGTCCAAAAGCCTGGGAAAATTCTAGCACCCCAAGGACAAAAGCAAGTAGGCGGTATCACAAGTTGGGAACGAGGAAAGAATATTACTGCTGTGTGTGCTATGAGTGCATCAGGAGACTACGTTCCTCCATTGTTTATATATCCAAGGAAGCGTATGACTCCACTACTGATGAGAGGAGGACCTCCTGGAGCAATATACCGGTGTTCTCACAATGGCTGGACCAACGAGGATCTATTTATGGAATGGTTGAATCACTTTGACAAACATGTGAAGCCAAATGAAAGTGTACCGGTTCTTCTTTTGATCGATAATCATGGTAGTCACATTTCACTTGAGTGCTTTGAATTCTGCCAAAAACACCATATCCATGTCGTTTCTATTCCGCCTCATACCTCGCATAAACTCCAGCCATTGGATGTGACGTTTTATGCACCACTGAAAAACGCTTTTAATAAGGAGTGTGACTACTTTATGAAGTCGAATTTCCAACAAAAAATAACGCCTTATGACATTGCCTCAATTTTCAACAAAGCTTATTTAAGGGTGGCAACCTTAGAAAAAGCAGTTTCAGGCTTTGAAGTGTGTGGAATCTATCCATTTAACCCAAATAAATTTTGCGAAGATGACTTTGCCCCGGCCCACTCGGTTGTTGAACAAATCGTGATTGAGGATAGAGAAGAGGGAACCGCTGACCCTTCCACTTCTACTGTAGCAACTTGCAGCCTGGCTGAAACATCCTGTGACAGGACTTCTTTAATTGGTGCTGCCAATGGAATCATTGATCACCCTCTAGAAATTACTATCAACACAAATCTCCGTGCTATAGGCAATGAAGATACAGGTGCTAATGAAAATGCGGTTATTCGTAAGGCAGTAAATGACAGGCCTAATGTTTGTGATCTGTATGCCAATCCTCAACCAGGACCCTCAGGAACAGCTTCATTCAAAAAAAGTATTGAAGAAATATCCCCAATCCCTGAATCAAAAGGAGAGCACAAAAAAAATGTTAAAAGATAGGAAGCAGCATTCTATTATTTTAACAGCAACGCCCATGAAAAAAGTTCTCGAAATAGCAAAAGAAAAAAGACAGCTGAAAGAAAAAAATAAACTGCTTAGGAAAAATAATGCAGACTGCAAAAAGAATGAGCCTAAAATTAAGAAAAATTTCAAAATGGATAAAAATAAACGTATTAAAAAAGGTAAAAAGTCAGTTAAAAAGGGAAGGTCTAAATCAAATAAAAGTACCAAAAGGAAACTTGATTTCGACGAGTCATCCTCTGAAGATTTCGACGTGAAGGACCTATGTGATGACAATGAAGATGACGATGATTTTGACATATTTGATGACGACATAGAGCTGTGCCTTGTTTGTGGTGAGTTTGGGAAGAACGAACTCTGGTTTAGATGCATCATGTGTTCAAAATGGGCACACGCTGAATGCAGTGGAAACAATAGTGCTGATAATTACGTGTGTGACTTTTGCTCATAGATATAAAAACATTGTTTGTGAACTTCGACTTTAATTTTTTTTATTTATAACTATTTGCTCTTGAACTGATGTTTCTTTGATTTATACGTGACTCTTTTGTTCAAACAGACTATGATTTCTCAATATAGCCAATTAAGACACTTATAGAATTTATTGTCACAATTTTTACACAAAATAAACTTTTTTTTAAATAAAATGTGAATGTTTAATATTTTTATAGCCAACCTTAATCATTTTAAACATGTGACGGAATTACCCCACAGCCATGGCGGAATTGTCCCACTATGCGGGGCAATTCCGCCATTTTGCATGAAGAGGTTTTTATTGTTTTTCTGACCTTGTAACACTTTATAATTTAATTTTAAATATTGATTTATGTAGGTATACATGCAAGTAAGTATTTTTAGCAGTAAGACCCAAGTTTCAACTCAAGATAAAATTACTGAAAAATAAAATGTCTTAAGGTGGCGCCATTACCCCACTCTCCCCTACTATTTGTAATGTAATCAAAGTACAATATACATTAGGACAATAGTACAATGTGAGTTAAAATTTTGGCAATATAAAAATAATTCAATTCTAGTGTAAAATAAAATAGGAAGAAAGTAGCTAGTGATAGGTATGGGCTAGCAGAAAGATGTTTCTTGTCCCAAACAGGGCCGGATTTTCCAATAGGCCCGGGTCTATGGGCGCAAGCTCCCAGAGGGCGCACGGGCGAAATAAAATAAAATATTTAAAAAAAATATTTAGAAATAAAAATAAATAGCTATAACTTAACATATTTTTTTAATTGATTACAAAAAAATCATTCTGATTTTGAAGTTCATTGGAACAAGTAATTGTTGGTAAAGTTAAACTATTTTTCAACATTACGCATCAACTTCGTTACAACATTGATCTCAAACACGGGAGAACTGGCTGTAGGGATGTCGTCGAGCGGTACGCATCATATTGCAACTGCCACTATGCTGGCTCGGCGCTACTGCTCGGAGTGCTTAGGGGCGCAGGCCCCTAAGTAAGTTTTTTAAATTACTCAAAAAACTTGCAATGATAAAATTGCATCGTGGAGTGGTGTTTAAGCAATTAACATATAGGCCTGATATACTTTTTTAATAAAGGTTTTTGGGGAAGTAACTTTAACCAGACTAGGGGGTGGAAAAAATTATTGGGCCTAGGGGCGCCAAAATGCTAAATCCGGCCCTGGTCCCAAACGGCCAAACAAGGTGTGACGGTGTCACTAAACATAAGGAACACTACAAGGGACTTCCGAGAGAGTTATTTGGGTTAAAATTTACCTAAATTAAAGATAATTGTAGAACAAGGTACAAATAAGGAATTTTTACATCTGACAAGAGAAAAAATTATTCCTTACTCATGTAAAAATTAACTTTACAATATATAACTATTATCCTCAGTTCAGATCAATTTTTACCTCGGTAAGGGCCTTCGCTCACGGGGCGAGAGACACTCGAAGCGAGAGAGACTCGAAGTCAAAGTGATTCCTCCTCCATTCGATTTTTTATGTAAGTGAATGGGGATTTCCCAACGAGGGGTTTTGTTGTTGATGCAAGAGAGACTCGAATTCAAAGCTAAAGAGGCTCGAACTGTTGAGAATGGGAAAAATTTATCGTGACGCTTGAAACGATGAGTTGTGTCTTGTTGACATGGAGATGTTCAATGTGAAATTTGTGGGAGAAGTTGAAAAACATTCTGTATTATATAATCATACCATCCAATAATATTCTAGGAAAGAGTATACAGAGAAACCATGGAATGAAATTGCCAAGGAAGTAAATTTGTCACCTAAGAACTCTTTTCACTTTTTCTTTAATATAATTATAGTTATTGTATAGTTTTACTGTAGATAAAGATAGTCATTAAAAAACTCTGATTAAATTTAAATTATTCAAGCCATTAAATACATAGAATATCAGGTATTATTAAACCGATTAGTTATTTACTTTGGGGTTTATCTGGTGTCTTCTTTTCCTTTTTTCTTATTTTCTTTGTACCAATTCAATATTAAAGAAAATATACAACAGTAAAAAGTTTTAAATCTAGGCCAGTCATAGAATGCCAATCAAAGTTTTCCTGCAATTATTTTACCGCAACAAACAGCCGAAATGATAGTTCCGTTTGATTCACCCGTATTCTATTAGTCCTTCTTTTCATCCGTCGGTCGGTACCAATAAAACATAATATCTTCCTCATCATAATCTGATCATTTTAAAAACTTTTGAAGAAGAAAGGTTTGTACATTCTTGGTTGAAGACTGCGAGAAAAATCTCCCAGTGAGCGGAGGACATATCGCATAAGACACATGATGCTCGTACCACTTCGAGTCTGTCTCGTCCCGTGGGGGCCTAAATGAAATTGTTTACACTTGTCAGATATAAAAATTCCTTATGTATATCTATCCAATGTTTAGACCTGAGTTTAGGGTAATATTTAACTAAACAAATTTTCTCAGTGTAGGGGCAGCAGGTTGCTACTAGCCCCTAAGCGGCATTTGTATAAATCCACCTCTGTTCACATAGGGCTCATCTCTACCACAAGACACTGGTATTCTCTCAGGCAAAGAGGATTTTATCTGCATGACTACTGATTTAGTAAATAGCTCTCTACCCTTTTGACTTTTGGAACGTGGTCTAGTAGGCAGGAAGGGCTCATCCACTAAATTTGAATTTGATCCATATTGATGCTGTAGCACACACTCTAATCTGATTACTCTAATTTTTTAATATATTGTTTACATTGTGATATACAACAATTCTGTGAAATATAAATGTGATAGAAGGAAAAAATTAAATTTAAAAAAAATATTTAGCGAATTCTAGCCCCGAAATTTTTTTAAATTTCAAATTGTAACTATTATTATAATTTTAAATGTATATTAATAAAAATGAAGCATCTTATTGACAATTTCAATAGGAATTCAGATCTGATTTCCATTTTACGCATTTTCAACGGTTCATAAGTTATTATCAATATATTTACGTTTTTCTAACACCATGTAAATTTTTCGGAAGCAAAATATTTAATGCGATTTTAGGGTTGATGTATAAAAATTCAAATGGTAATTACTTATGAGAGGTTTTATAAATGGTAAGATAGATGATAATGAGAGCCAAAGAAAGGTAGTATGTCCAAGCAATTAGGGGAATTCAAAAGACCTTTGCATCAGAAGAATATTATAGATTGTGCTCATTCATGATCTTGGCTCAACTCTTTAGTAGCTATTATATTATATTGAATGTGAGTACTCACGTCTGTTGATCCTTTTTGTTTTCTCTCTCAATAAAACAATTGCAATTTCGGGCATGAAATACCCATCATCAGGTTTTTATAAACATATCACATACACAAGAACACAAAAACACACATATATTTCACTCCGTGTGGAGATCGTTAGAGTCAAAACACGCACTTTTTTATACGAACATTGGTGTGCACACCGCATCAGTTGTTTAAGATGGTACTGACTGAAGTTAGGTTATGCAACGATTATTGGACCGTGTCCCCCTCCCTTGTCTTGTGATTAGCGTATCATACAATAGGTTTGACTTAAATGACAGCTGATCATTCAATATGTTATTAGGTTCAGCTTTTAAACCTTTGTAGATTTCGAATTCCTCTAACGCGTTTAGAGTATTTCCCTTCTTACATTTATGTAATATACTCATATTAGTAGTAATATCAGTATATGAATGGAGGTTATTGATAAGATGTTCGGCATAAGTAGATTTGATAACTCTAAGGTTGCTAGGTGGCAAATGTTCTTTGTACCTAATGTTAAAGGGACGTCCAGTTTGTCCTATGTAGAAACTAGGACAATCATTGCATAATAACTTGTAGACACCGGTTGTTTTATATTCATCGAATTTTTCTCTAGTTTTTGGTTTAAGCAGAAATTCCAACTTATTAGTGGTACGGAACGTGAGAATGATGTTATTATTGGCCATTATATTTCTTAAAATGTTGTTGAACATGTTACCATAAACACATGAAGCATATTTTTTCTTTTCGCTATTATTACACTTAGTTGTTATTTTTTGTGTCATTTTCTTTTTCTTATGCTTACTTATTAATTGGTCCACGATAGTTGTCCTGTAGACATTAGCTTGTGCGATGTGTTTAATAACATTCCTTTCTCTCTCATAATTTGTAGCGGACATGGGTACGGATAAAAGTCTATATACAAGGCTGTTATAAGCGGCTAGTTTTTGCTCTATTGGATGATGAGAGGATTTGTGTATGGTTTTATCTGTAGTTGTAGGTTTTCTGTATATGTTGAATGCGATTCTTGTATTGTTCCGAGATAAGTTCAGGTCTAAGTCTTTAGTAGCTCTGTACAATTTAGATGTTTCTTGGACTTTACCTTTGTTTGTAGAATATTCAAATCCATCCATGAACTCTTGATACACTGAAACCTGAAGGCGATTACCCTTCATAAATTTAAATGTTTGAATTTAGGTTATGAAAGCACGTGTGTAAGTATTGTTTCATTATTATTAAAACAGTTAGTATATGTGTGATGATACTGTGTATGCAGTGTACATATGTAGTGCAAGTATAATGTTGTAAGTGTAAAAGTCAAAACACTATAACAGTTTTACTTAAAAAATCTAAAATTAAAAATTTACTGTTATGCTTGATGAAATTGTTGTGATGATCACGTAACGATTATTGCAGAATGATGATCGGCATCAGAGTCATTGATTTGACGAGTAAAGACTGTTTCGCTGAATGTGGTGATGAGTATATATCAATATACTACAAAATATTCATAGTTAGCCTATTTAGTGACGACATAACGTTTTCAGAGATCTTCAGACTGTCTAAACTTCAGTTTGAATTTGTATTAAGTTTAATCAAAGAGAACTTTCAGAAGTTGTCTTCGAACTGTAATCCGTACACAATTACAACAGAAAAGAAGCTTGTCTAACATTAAGGGTATAGTTTTTAGGTCAGTATACATTTTTGAAAAAACCCCAGAATAATGGAATGTGATGTTATGAAACTCAAAACTAAAAATTAGTAAATTAACACTGGTTACTAAATTAGTTAGTTACTCTGTATATTAAACATATTTTTACCATAAGATGTTTAAAAAAATCAACGATTAATTTTGTTTGTGGATTAATTTTATGTGATTTGTTTATTTCCAATCTTCTGGTATGAGGTGTCACAATAAATTAAGAACAATTTCATAATTTGTCTCTATTACTATTTCAACAAATTTTGAAATTGTGGCAATAATGACAGAGGTCGATAATTATTTGGATTTTTCTGTCTCAAACCTTAAATCAGTTTTTTACTCTTGCATATTTCAGCTCATAAGGGAAGACACCACTTCCAGTGATTGACCACACCCAGTGGGCACAGTAATTATACAAAGACATCAATCCATTATAATACATAATTACTAATTGTCCATCATTCACAAAACACACTAGATTCAGAATGCAAGTTGGACTTAACAAAAACATGTAAAATCGCAGCTAGTCATGGAATCGCAGAACAAGCGTCTCCGCCATTTCCAGAGGGGATCAGTTGACCAAGATACAGTATCTTGTGAGAGACAGTCTCTTGAGAGAAAGCTCGCTGACTAGACCAACATGTGTGGCTCCTCTTCATACCCTTTTTCGGCTATTAAATATTAAGTGCCAGTAGAATTTGTGGTTGTGTAATAGATAGTACCGAAATAAAAAGACCGTAATTAGAAAGAAAGCTTTTGTTTTCCCGTGGACCTTTACGCAATCTTTTCAGCTAGGAGGCAATCCTGATAGCTCCGGAGTTGAAGAGGACCAAGGACACAAGTGGAGTCCTAGTGCCACAATTGGTGTGAGAAGATTTCCTTTGAGCCAGGGTCACAATTGATGTCAGAAGCTCCTTGCCTGCAAGAACGGCAATCACGGGGAAAGGTAGGAGTTTTTGTATCTAATCTTTTGCATCTTTTTGCAATCTATTTTTGTATCATTTAAAAAATAAATAAATGTTGTATAATAATTAAGTACAAGTCGTATAGTTAAAAAGGGTTCAACAAACAAAATTGCTGTGGTAAATACCACAAATGGGAAAGGCAAGTAATTGTGTCATGATTTTGAGGGGGAAATAATTTTTCCTACTTCAGAATTGGTCTGCAGGCACTCTGGACAAATTCCAGGTATTTTGAATTTTTAGGTTATATGTTAAATAACATGAAATGTTATTATTAAATTAGGAGGAAAAGATCAAATATAAATAAACATGGCATCAAATTTTAGAATTGATTGGGAGGAATTTGATCCACAAGAGGCCTTTGATTTTCTGTGTACTGTGTAGTCGATTTAGGGATTTAACAGTTGCAAATGAAATGCTGATTGGCAGGTTAACTGGGGTTGAGCTAAGTAACATGACGAATACTGTCACAGCGATGGAATTGTCCGAGACGCTTTTAGAATTAGTTTTGGGATTACCGGTATTTAGTGGGAACAAAGCAGATGAGTCGATTATAGATTTTAGAGGGACTTTAGGAAATGCAGGGGAAATAAGTAAATGGGAGGGAAAACAAAATATACAAATGTTAAAATTTAAATTATCGGGTTCAGCGCAAAAGTTCGTTTAAACTGACGAGACCTGTAGAATGGCGGGGACATTCAAGGTGTTAGCCAGCGCATTGATAGAGAGATTTTCCACCCTGCCAAGTTCATATTATAGGGACTAATTGAACTCATTAAAACCGGGGAAATACAAAACTGTGCGGATTTTGGGGACAGGGAAAAACAGTTAAATGACAAATTAATAGTTCGGAAGAATAATAAAAGGGTCAGTAGGCTTTATTCCTAAGGGGGTTAAAGATGGAAATAGCTGAATTTACCAGGAGAAAGAACCCATGATTGTTTGAATAGGCGGTTGATATAGCAATAACAATGGATAAACTAAGCCAGTTAGTACGAGATAAGGGGGTAGATATTAAATCGGCCACAGAGAGCCGAGAACAATTAGGAGAATATAGACAGAATTGCAACAGATGTGGCAAGGAGGAACATATCATAAGGGATTGCAGGTCAGATCAAAACAAGGGGTACACAAGCACAAGGTGTATCGAGTACAAGAGGGGCTACTAGAAGCCCGATTCCAGCATTATTATGGGGCAAGTCAGGTTCATTGGCCTGTGCAAAGACAGAACCCAAAATTATTTAGGGACAAAAACCAATTTCGTGGGCAAAACACATTAAGGGGACAAAATTCAGGTTACAGGGGACAATACCCAGCTAAGGGACATTAAAATTACACGGGTCAGCAGGGGTTTTATAGGACACAACCAGTGCCGTATTTCCCTAATGGCAAACACGGCGGTCGCCTGGGGCCTCGGTCGCCAAGGGGCCTCACCTTTAAAAAAAAAAATTATTACTATACTCAGAGTTTGTTTTGCCTCACGTATTTTGTATTGGCTAGGATGAATATTATTTATTTATTTCGAGATGTAATAAGCTAGTCTGCTCTAGGCCTACTCGCCGATTGCCAGTAGGAAGCTGGAAGAGAGTGAGAGTAGAGTATGGTCGAGGGGCTGGAGGGTAATGTGTAGTAGTGTTAATGTGTGTGGTTGAAGACAGCGGGCGCTAGCGTCTAGCGTGAGTCATAGCTTCCCCTCCACTAGGCAGATAAAGACGACACAACTTCCGCGAGTCGCCAGCCATCACCTTGACTGCGGACACTAACATCGAGCATCCACATAAACCTACGTCGTTTGTTGATACAGTAGATTGATAGTTGTGTAGTGTGTTTACTATTTGTGGGTGATTAGAAAATTGTGTATGCAGGTGAGTAATAATAATTGATAATTTATATTTACATTATAATTATTACAATGATTTTACTCGATTATAATTTGTGTACTATTGACGTACATGTTGATGTTATTCATAACAATAAAAAAATTATTAAATTAACCAATCAATGACTGACTACTGTCAGGTAATCAGTATGAACCCAAATGAAATCTATTCCGTTCTTGTATATCATTGGTTAAAATTTATAAATTAGTAGCTCCAACAGTAATATTTTTGTAAAAAAACCTAACCTATAACCTATCATTGATTCAAGTTTTTCTGTGGGCTATCTTACTTTTCGTGACTTCACTGCAGCTGGCAGCTGCAGATCAGTGACAGCTGTGTACATTCTATATGCAAGATGCAAGTGTAATCTATCTCGCAAGTTGATTGTACAGCTTAAACAACGGTCTGAGAAGTATGACGAAATCGCTAATAAATTTAGATTCTTTGAGGATTTGACTAAACTTAAAGAAACCCATCTCAAATCTTTCTGTGGTGCTTTTGCATCTCAGTATAAAAACGATGTTTGTCAAACAGAGCTCTTTGAAGAATGTCTACATCTACAGTGCTACTTAAAAGAAGAGGATGTTGTTTTAGAAAGTCTGTTATACAAAAATGAAGATTCTGGTGAGGAGCAGTCAGATGAAGATGAAACTGTAGAAAAATTAATGGAGAATGCCAAACATGATAAAACATTAGAAGTTGGTGTGCAGTCCAACCAAGCCCTAAATTTGAAAGCACTTACTAGTAGTTCTGTGAACAGTAGACCTCGCTCGTTGAAATAACAAATGTGGTTTTGAGCTTAGGTTAAACATAGTGTGCCAGTAAGGAAGTAAGCACAAGGTTTAGCCAGTGAAACATTATTTACAATTCCCGCGATTCCGGGATTTCTAGTTCTCGTTTTTATTTCTTTTCTTGAGCTTTAACCTCTAAAGATGTTCTTTTAGAGGCATTGTGTTTTATTTAGGTTAATAATGCATAAGATAGCTAAAAATATCGCACTATAGAGGGACAACATACAATTAAATATTTACATACTTAAATAACTCAAACTTAACAATGTATCATAAGTTAACTTAAGTTCCATATCATATTCCAATATTAGAAATAATGAAAACAAACGATGTTAAAACGTCGTGATAGTGATCTCAACCCATGTAGGCCTACCAACACTTCCTACGGTGTCCTACGGTCATTATTTGTATGTCCTTTATGAGGTTTCATTTGTTTCATCTCATTTTGTAATTCAAGTAAAGCTAAGTCAAATACTTTTATGAAATTTACAATGATAAATTACAGGTATACAGTTCAATTCTTTGATTTATCCTCTACACTTTCTTATAATAAGATGTAAGTTTTGGGCAATTGATATATTCCTAAATTACTATTCAAAACAGGCCTAGTTTTGTTAGCAGTCTTGTAGTAGGAACATAAAAACTGGTTTTTTCAAAATAAGAAATTTGAAATTGATAAATAGTTTTATACAATTCTATTTAGAACTAAATTACTAAACTTTTTTACATTTATGAAAAAAATTACAATAATTTTTACTACTTTTTATGTTAAACATTTTCCTTTCGTTACTGAACGTGATTGTTTCTTGAGCTAATAACTTTCTTAATTTTACTTCAATATTTTTTTTACTGCCATATATGAATTCTTTAAACCTTTATCTACAAAAAAGCTATGGAACACTTTTGAATTGGTTTAGAATAAATGTATAAAAACATGGTTGAAATACAAAAACTTGGACGATTTTTAACAAATTCCAAGTTTACGGTCATTTTGTGAGCTTGCCGTTAGAGATACGGAAAAAAATCAAGAATACAATTTTGTTTAAAATTCAATTTTCTTTTCGGAAAAGTTATTAGTTTTTAAATTCGACTTACGGTTAAGCCACAAACTGGCTTTGGAAAAAGCTCACACTGAGAGAAACGGTCCGGCCGCCATTTTTATTTTATTTAAGGGGTTAAAAATGAAAAATGAAAAAAAACCGTATATATACATGGCTCGGCCTAGGAATAAGGAACATTCATGCAAAAAATCATCAAAATCGGTCTAGACGTTTGGCCGTAATCGTGAGACAGACACACAGACATACAGACACACAGACGAAATGCCGAACGGTCGAGTTAAAACGGAGACCTCGCTTACGCTCGGTCAATTAGACAGTGGCGTTTTTCCTGTGTTCCCTAATGTTGAAATAAGTCTTAGGATTATGCATTATGGCTTCCAATGCATCAGCAGTAAGATCCTTTTCTAAATTGAAACTTGTTAAGAACTGTCTGAGAAATAGCATGAAACAAGAACGCCTCAATGAATTAAGCATTCTAAGTATAGAGAATGATATTTGCAGAATTGTGACGGGTACCCACCAACTTATATGACAATGACCTCTGGATCTATGTTGATAGTGGTTGTGCTAAATAATAACTTGCATTCTTACAATAGTTGACATCACAGTTTATAGTTAAAGGAGGGGGAGCCAGCTTGAAGCTAAATGTTCAAGCCTAAA
>JAGFPH010000256.1:223240-237409 GCA_018207615.1 Philaenus spumarius | reverse complement strand
TCACCTTATTGAAGAACCTACTCGCCATCCACCATCCTGACAAAGCCCGTACGTCCGCGCGAGGACAGAAAGGCATATCCCGACCAGGGAAAACGCCGCTTCAGGAGTCGGACGCAGGAGAGCCGAACCCAAGGAAGCGGGACCCGTTACAGAAGTCTAAATTATGAAGACGTTATTGAAAAGTTTGCTACAAAAAAAAAAAAAAAAAAAAAAGAGGAAGAAATTTTTTTAAGCAAACAGGCAAACACAGAATTCACATTTCAAGAAATATTCAAGTAATCTATGAAGCCCATTATTATGTATTAATATGGTTGTATATACTCTTAAAGTTATTCCAAAACTAGTGGACCCAGCAAAGTTTCGTTATTGCTTCATTTCATTACATTGACTTAAGTGATCGAATTGCAAAATGGTGTTTATCCCACTTTAATATAGTACACAAATTTAGATTTATAGTTTGTAAACTTTTATAGATAATAAAGTAAACCTTTTGTTTGATTTTACCTAATCTAAAAAAACTGATAGTTGTGAAGAATTGTAAAAAACCTGATTATAAATTAGCCCAATTAGTTGCCAATAAACGTGTTTTGGTTCATTGTAGGCCTAACCTAAAATTATGATCAGTTTTTGATCCAAATCAGTTGTTTTATATATAATATGTAACAACCAATGTTTGAATTGAATTATAATTCTGTAAGCATTATCCGTTGATTTTTGTTTCTGTTTGTTTTTAGTTTGTCAATGTAACCTAAAAAAGCTAGTACCGGTACTCTTTAAATTTGCTAAGAAATGTTGCTATGGTAATGAATGTAAACAAACATGACATGTTGCTAAGCTTTTTATACGAACAGCTGTTTTTGTGCACCATGGTCTTAAGTCCATACAAAAGAGGCTGTTCAGTTTTTTCAAAATTTTAAACTTTTTCGGGAAACTTTTCAAATTTTTCTTTATATAAAAACCTAGTTCGGATTATTACGAACATTTTAAAACAAAAAATAGCCAAATCGGTCCTGCCGTTCTCAATTGATGCTCTTACAAAGGAACAGCAATTCAGTTTTATTATATAGATATAATTTAAAACACAGTGAAACAATTTATTTGTTTGTTATTATTACTAAAACTACTATCATTAATTTACTGTTACTTGTAATTCGAGTTTCCATTAATATTACCTAAAAATCTCGACTACAAAAACTTAAGAAGACATACATTTGTTCTTTAGTACGATATAGAAAAATTAAGTTAAAGAATGTACCAAAAACTAGTTTTTAAACTGTCAAATTACTAAATTTTTTTAATTACAACCCCCCCCCTCCCCGGGAAAGCCTCATCCTTATATTTTTAC
The DNA here is from genome assembly GCA_018207615.1 of Philaenus spumarius. Lineage (NCBI taxonomy): Eukaryota > Metazoa > Arthropoda > Insecta > Hemiptera > Aphrophoridae > Philaenus > Philaenus spumarius. Next base: position 236,064 of record JAGFPH010000256.1, on the reverse strand, counting down.
TACCCATAGAGGGGCCTCAATACAATGAGCCGTCGGAGGCCACAAATACCCTAAATCCGGCCCTGGGCACAACTACAAAGATTTCCGATCGATGGTTCACAAGGGTTTTTTCTAATGTACAAATGGGATGCACGAATAACACACAGTGAAATTGGGGGCAAGGTGACCGAGGAAATAGGGGGAATTCACATTTAAACTCTAATGGGGTGGGACACAGCACCTAAGACCATCCCAGCAGTCTATCTACACAGACCTAGATCAATGGTGCGAACATTTTTGCCAAACAATACAAGCAAAATGTCAAACATGAGAGGTAATGATATGTCAATTTTTGCTTCCATCGAGGGGAAATGGTGGAAAATTGAATTATCCAACACTGTTTATAAATGCTAAAGTTTGTGAGCTACCACGGAAATAAATAGCAATTTTGGGCACCGACATATTGAGGAAAGTTTGGCTAGAAATTAACTTGTCTCAAAACCCAGCTAAAATAAACGGGATAACAATCAATTTCAAATGAGGGTGATGTCAATAGACTTGTGTAGGGGGAGTGAACAGCATCAAACTACTACAGGAACTGCAGTAGTAGTTTTTCCCATCAACTCTTTACCACCACAATTTGAAAAGCCTGTGAAACGGCTTTGGATGCGAGTGGGACCTTCAAGGGAAAAGAAAAGCTTTCTTTCCAATGATGGTCTTTCTATTACGGTACTATCTATTACACTCCCATAAATCCTACTGGTGCTTTATATTTACGATATTTAATAGCCGAAAAAGAGTACGAAGGAGAACAACACACAAGGTCTAGTCAGCGAGCCATCTCCCAAGAGACTGCCTCTCCCATCCTGGTCAATTGATCCCCTCTGGAAATGCCGGAGACGCTTGTTCTGCTCCAAGACTAGCTGTAATTTTACACGTATTCTTTACTTGCATTCTGAATCTAGTGTGTTTTATGAATGTTGTACAATTAGTAATTATGTACTATGATGTCTTTGTATAAATAAATGATCAAGGTGAAAACAAATTAAAAGTTTTTTAATTAGATAAAAATCTTGATCTAACAGCAACAAGTGAGTAATTTTTTCAAAAGTCAATTGGTTATTATTTATTTTTAAACACCGATAACCATTAAGGCTTGTAAAGCACTCTTCTTGTAATACTAAAACTTCTCAATTACTGAAAAACTAGTAAGTGGTAGGATAAAAATTCCCATAAAAACAAAAACTCATAAAAATAATTTTAACCAACACTGAATAAAAATAGACTCAATAAAAATAATAGTAATAATAATAACAGATGGCTGTAGCAGCTTTGATGGGATTAGTTGATGAAACTGATATTCTATCAAAAATACCCCTTAGTGTAGTGTGCCCTATCATGTGGTACGTACAAAACTTTAACAAAATGCATCTTACCATAAACAGCAGATAAACCAAGCATATACCGTAGTAAAATACGTTTAATTCTCCTTGAATTCCAGTTGTACTCATCATAACACACAAAATATTCTTTATAATCAATGGTTTTTAAAAGGATATAGGCTTGTTCTCAGAATGGCTTAAAACTCACCATTTTGCTTGTAATTATACAAATTTTGACACAGCCCTAATCCTACAATGGACCCCAGGTAGGGACTCGAAATGGTAAATTGTACATGGCCTGGAAATCCTCTCAATGGCCCTTTTACTGCCTGTTATAGCCAAAGGTATAACACCAATTTCATTTGCTACACCTATAAACTTCTTATTGATTTCTCAAGAGAACAAACTGTTTTTTTTTCTTATTTGTTTACCATGTCAAATATGAAATATGTTTGTCTTTTTGCTAAGTTACAAAGCTTTTTAAACTATTTTTATATCTCTAATAGTATTGATGTAAATTTTGATGATTTGAATATCTAACTACATTATGTATATATATCCCGTTTATGTTTATTGGATACTCTCAATCCTTGAGTGATCCGATTAATTTTTGTTTTGTAGTTTATATTGGAGGAGAAATGTTGTTCTAAATATTCTTTATATTTAGCGGAGAGACATTTACATGCGGAAGCTACACCACAATATAAATTAACTACACACAATCACAAAACAATTTATACACAAATAACAAATTATAACATTTAAATGGGGGGGGGGGGGGGGGGACAAGCAATAAGATTTAACATGTATTGCAAATCATTTTATAAAATCATGATATTCATCATTTAAATAGAATAATTATGAAAACACTGTAACTTATACAATTTTAAAACAAATAGACATAAATGAGTTGAAAAAGAAAAGAATTTTAATATAGAAGATAATATATTAATAAATATTACCTTGTTAAATTTGTCCGTCTTGTGACTTCTGAAGAATGATTAAGTAATCTTAATATGACGCGTTTCGGGAACGCATTCCCATTGTCAAGCACACATAAAACACTAAAAACACACTTTATAAAAAACACAAATACACAACACTTTTATAAAACGTTTAAAAATACATTTAAACTTAAATGCCGAATAATAATTTATTCCTACGATGTACATCGTTGAGCGGCCCCTGCTGTAGTATCAGAATCTATGGAATATCAATATTTATTTATCCTAAGGACCGGTTTTCTTCAGATAGCCGAGGGCTGTGTCATATAGATCATTACTCTTGAATGACAGCTGATCGTTTAAGACATTGGCGGGATTTTTGTTAAATTCTTTGTATATTTCGAATTCTTCCATTGCGTACAAAAGTCTTCCCTTATTGCAAAAATGGATTGGGGTCAAATTTGTGTTAAAATCAGTGTATGAATGGTTGGAGTCAATTAAATGTTGAGCGAAGTTTTAATTTATTTTGCGCATGTTGTTGTGTGGCAAATGTTCTTTAAACCGTTCTTTGAAAGCTCTGCCCGTCTGACCAACATAGAAACTGTCAAAATCATCACATTCAATTCTATAAACACCCGATTTCTTTTCCGTCGGGATCAAACGTTTTGATCGTAATAACTTTTGCACGTTATTGTTGGTGCGAAAAGTAACGTTGATATCATGTTTTGCAAACGTGTTTTTTAGCATATGTGAACGAAGTTTGAATATTCGACTGAAACAAATTTCCTATTTTTACTTTTAGTGCGTTGGATGGGGTTTTGTTTGTTTGAAATATGTTTACGTAGCAATTTATCGATCATTACGTCATGATAACCATTCGCATATGCTATGTATTTGATGGTTTCAAGTTCGTCACGGAAGTCCTGTTGGTTCATTGGTATTGTTAAAAGACGGTGGACAAAGCTATTGTACGCTGCCATTTTATGGGATATCGGGTGGTGAGAGTGCGCATGTATGATTGTGTCGGTAGTGGTGGGCTTTCGGAAGATTTTGTACTTGAGCCCATCTGACACTTTGGCTATAGTTAAATCAAGAAAATTTATGCTGTTGTCTAATTCAGTCTCGATTGTGAATTGGATCTTCGGGTTGATCTTATTGAGGTACAGTTTAAGTATTTCCGCCTGACGTAAATGTTCCATCGAACACAAGAAACGTGTCATCAACATATCGTGTGTAAAAAATAATTTTTGCACTATGTGGATTGAGTCCAGACATTATAAATTCATTTTCAAAGTGGTTTAAATAAATGTCAGACAGAAGCCCGGATAAGGGCGAACCCATAGCAAGACCCTCTTCCTGCATGAAAAAATCATCATTAAACGTGAAATAATTTTGGTTTAGCACTACTTTTAATAATGCCATCAGTCCATCAATTTGTTGTAAGTTGAGCTTGTTACTATCTATTAAATTTCCTCTCAGAATGGCGATGGTGTCTTGTATAGGTACATTGGTGTAAAGATTAACAATGTCAAACGAAATTAGTTTGTACCTGTGAGAGACGTCTAAGTGTTTCGTTTTATTAACAAAATATATGCTACTTGAGACACTGTAATTATTTTTCAAAGTTATATTATGTTTTATTAATTGTTCCAACTTTTTTGAAGTTATGTAACAAGGTGCAGTTGTATAGTTAATTAATGGCCTAATCGGTATATCACTTTTGTGAATCTTAGGCAGACCAGAGAACTGTGGAGCGAGTGCATTATTGGGTTTAAGATACCGTCTGGTAGTTTCATCTAATACTGAGGTGCATTTATTGATGGCAGAGTTTAATTCTTTAACAAACTTTTTGGTGGGGTCACTAGGTAACTTCAAAATATTGTTTATATTGAAAAAATCGTACGCTTTCCGGCTATAGTCTTGTTTAGCGATTATGACTACAGTATTACCCTTGTCGGCCTTAGTAACAACGGCGTCATTGTTCAATAGTTTAGTTTTAATTTGTTTCAAGCATTTAAAATCGTCATTGTACATATTGTTCAACCTAACGACATTTTTATTATTATCCACGTCTGATTTTATAAAAGTTTTTATTTTGTTATTAATGAGAACTCGAGTTTCATTCTGGATCCTCATATTAGGTAACATTTTAATTGCAGATTCAGCGTTGATGACCTCATGTGTTATATTTATTTTACCTAACTTTGGGATTTTGTATTTAAGACCTTTATTTAACAGGTTTATCTCTTGTTTATCAAAGTCTATGCTAGTCAGATTAGACATCCGAGGATAAAACTTATGTTTACTTATTATGTTGATTTTAGGATGTTGCCTGTTAGATAAGCTTTGTTGCTTACGTTTGTGTACAAGGATGGTTTGTTTTGAAATATTATTCACCTGATCGTGCACGTACTTTAAAGTACTGTCTATATATACAATTATGAAAATAAAAAAGAATTTTAAATTTGGAATAATTTACAAACATATAACAATTAATTTAAAATATACATAGGCCAAACCCACTGCTGTACTTTTCTGCAGAAAGTTATTTATTCATTGACCACACCAGCTAGGTTGAAGTATGTAACACATTATACAACTTAAATGCAATAAAAGGACACGATTATACAAATTCTTAAAATTAAACATATCATTAATAATATTATGAAGTCCAGCTTTTACATCATCAGCTTTAAATTCATTAATTTTTAGATCACAACTTAAGTGCCTCACCTACACTCAAAAACTCAGATACAGAGTAGAACCCCCTACAAATAAGGTACACCTGCAATTTTTTTTAAAGTTTCGTTTTAATGTGGTCAGGCATATTATAAAAAAAATATTCCAGCATTCAATAAAGGACCCCTCGCAGCCACCCTAAGATGCACTGGAGTCACATGAAAGTAATTAATTTCTTGCTCTAGTATTATAACCATGGATTTCTCCACTTTTCTGAGAAACAAAACTTTCTGAAAAAATTAAAGGGAATATAAGTAGCAACCAGTGGTCCACAACCTTTTTTGAGTCACTTCATCCTCTTTTCATGACGCCCTCATCCTGCGGCAACCAACCATATAAAAACAAGATTTTATAGTATATAATAAGAGCGGATTGAGAAATATTGTTAATATAAAGAGTACCAAACGTTTATTCATAGGTAGGTACAGTGGTAATTTTTGTCTTTAACCCTTTGCACGCTGAATATAAAATAGACTATTTCACTATTGTGTGTTATTTAGTTTAAAAAAACAAATATTAAATTGTCTAAAGTTCTATTTGAATTTGAATTCTAAGAGCTATAAGGAAATGAAAAATAAATAAAACATACCTTTTTGAATGTTTTTTATTTTTTACAGATTAAAATGTTTTCTGAGTATGATATACAGTAATTCAAAACATTCATCAGGGAGCAAAGTTGGTTTTGATACACAAGTTTTACAAAAATAAATGGTCTCTTTTCGGAGACCTTTCTTTAGGCAGACAAGGCATCTAGTGAACCTAGTTTTCTTGGCCATGAAATGCTGTCCTTCTAATCGTTCTTCAGGAGGTCCTTGAGGTTTTCGTCCCCGTTTCCTCTTCCTCTGCTGGGCAAATCTCTCTGCAACAAGGTCCTGTACCAACCTGTCCCTAAATTCTTCATGAGTTTTTGGTTTCTTATTATATTGCTTTTGTATATTTTGATATAGCAAGTAAGAATTTACAACGGCGACTTCCAGCAACCAAAAAAAACATTTTTATGTACCATTTCTTAGTGCGTCGCTACTCTGGAATGAGGTTCCGAGATATCCCGTAATACGCGCTAGCGCACTCCCCGTAATGACGCCTGGTTGCTATGACAATCGAACTTCGAACGATAACGAGCAATGTTGTGCAACCAGTAAATCAAGTAGGCAGGCCTACACCAAAACAACATCGCCATGCACTCTTACGACAGTTTGACGAACTAGATTACTCAATAGAAATAAAAAATTGATTATACGAGATTTCCCGTAATACGCGTGATGCAACATTTTGACCATACGAGAAATCACGTAATACGCGTGCAAAGGGTTAATGGTAATTGAAATTAATGGGAAATTTGTCCTTGATGATTTTTGCAAAGGTCTGGGATTCTAGGAGGCAGTTGAAAAATTCACCATCATGTCGTCCTCTAAAGTGCGTTCTAATATCCTTTGCGGTTTTTTTATTTTCATGGTAGTAAATATCGAAAATCAATGTTTGCACATCCACAAAGTTGAGGATTGGAGAAGAATGTCGATTGCTTTCCTCGATAAATGAGAATATTCTGCAGCAATACCAATCCAAAAGCTGTTCAGTGGAATGTTTTTGAACTTGAGTATAGAGTTCTGTCATTTCTTAAATCAATAAATTCAGTTTGAAGTGGTATATCCTCTACTTGCACCGTGGTGAAAAACGGATTCTGAATCCAGTGATACTTTTTGATGTCAAGGTCCGGGAAGTATTTGTCGAGAGTATTTGCAGTTTGAAGTTCATCAGGTGATTTTTAATGCATTGCAAAAATACAAGGGTTCGAGTTTCCCCACCAGAAAACAGTGGAAACATATTAGTGTTCCCTTGTTCCTAATTCTTCAGCCACGTACTGAGTTTCGAAAGTTTGTATGAGGATGTTAAAATACTGTTAGAAGGACCTTGTAGATTGTAGTTGACTGCGTTGAGAAATGGGAACGTGAGTTATAAGATTTCCGTAGAAATGTGTTAATTAAATCAAGGGAAAAACTTACAGGAAGGAAAGTCCAACTCTACAAGATTTGCATCGCAACGGAGGGCTGATAGCCTAGACACGGCCAACAAACTTAACAACAATAGAATTAGATCAATTAGTGAAATGACATATTCTAATTAAAACTGCATCAAAATTAGAATTTTAAAATAAAAGATTATTAAATTAACTATCCTGAGAACAGCAAAAATAGTTAAAAAATTGTCCTTCAATAAATAAAAAAGTTATAAGTAGAAATGTAAAGGGAAATTGAGGTAATTTTGCAAACCGAAATGACAACATTTTTATCTCAAGGAAGGAAGAAGCCATATTGTAGCCGGTTGGATCGTAAGTCTTAAATAAGAGAGCAGAATGTAGCCACGCTTCTCGTCATAAGAAGAGTCTTAAATAAGATCGCAGAATGTAGCCATCACGCTTCTCGTCATAAGAAATGTCTGTCAGAATCATCAGTAGCAGTCAATGTATAACTAACGTGCGATGTTACAAAGTATTTGTATGCCTAACACGATATTTTTGTTCAAGTTTTATAAATGTTTTAAAAGTAATGTACAGTAAAGCAAAAGGATATCAACAAATCATTAATGACTTTTTTTAACCTAACTGAGACACCGTAGAATCGGTGGCATCGTAGCTCCCAAATGGATAAACCGATTTTGATTTATTTATTTTTTTATTAAAATTTGTCTTGATCGAGAGTGCTCTTAGTATAGCTATGATTCAATTTTTTTTTAGTTTTATCTGTTATTTACCATGTTTATCCCAGTTGAGTTGGGAAAACATTACAATAACATAAATTTAAAATAGTTTAATTTATTTGTAACCAGTCTAGTAAAATGCTTTTTCATTTTGTTAAATTTTTTTTTCTTACAAATGTACTTAGGTTTAAGAATTCATTGTAATTAAGTAGATAAAGTAACTAATATTTATTTTTACCAGAACCACGTATTCTATACTACGATCTGAAGAACGCATTAATTCTTTATCAAAAACTAATTTATGGAAAGAATGAATAAACTATACGTAAACCAATAAACTGCTTAGTTCACAATTTAAATTAATTATTACGAAATATATTGTAAGATTCGACATACCTTCCACATCGTGTAAGTGTCTTTTCTCTGCCTCTTTGCCGTCTATGTCAATGCTGTCTTCCGAGGGCTCGACGTTTTCATATAGCACTTCACACGTTGTGCAGATCGGGGAGCAATGGAAGCCTGCCTTCCTGCATCCACAATTGTGTTGGCAGCCTTTTTTACATTTACAAGAAATGTGTTGGAGTATTGAGTCCGGTGCAGGGTTTAAAGAGGTTGGCACTGGCACGAGACCATTTCTTGTTTTTTCCACCCCCACTAGTTCGAGTCTCTTTGCTGGTCGTCGAGTGTGGTATGACCTGATTACCACTGCTGCACTTAAAAGTAAACTCTCAATGAATGTTGTTGTGCTGCATCTTCAGTGGGAGGTAGTGAGGCAATGTTGGTTTTATTTTTGTACTTTGAAGATACATATTGCATGTATCTCAAATCGTTCAGGCTAGTCTCATGTCTTTTCCTATAGCGAACCATGAGAAACACGTTTCGGCAATCTCGTACTGGTGTGAATCAGGGACTTTGAAAACATCAATGACTGGTTGCAAGTTATCGTTCTTCTGCAGGACTTTGAAACATTTCAGTTTTCCCTGATTAAATAAAGCAGAAGTTGTGTCACGACCACTCATCGCGTGCAGGAACAATATATGGTCAGATTGGGTTTTGTCGGCGGTAAGATGAGGATTGTAGACTGTTTGAGGCACTTTTCCTCTTCCCGGTTTCTAAAAGAAAACATTCTGTATATCAGGGCTACAAAGGTCAATCAAAATCACCAAAAGGTCTATATCTTGCCCACCACTGTCACATATTTATTTGATGGGGCCAACAAAAGAGCAGTTGTGATAATTAATTAGGATATCAGCGTCCTCCACAGCTTGCTGTGAATCAGTTCTTTGGTCATAACATTTTTCCATTAGCATAAATATCAACCGGCTCTTGTTTTTGGAGTTTACAAGGAAACTCTCCTGCGAGACAGAGGGCACCATCGATTCTGTAAACGATATTGCAGCAGATTGTTTTCTTTGCGCTCTTCTCAATCGTTCTAGTCGTTTGGTGCTTTCACAATCTTTATCAGGGTAGCCATCAAAAATGACTACTGCATTTGATTTGTAGTTTGCCTTCACATATATGATACATAGTGGCAGAACATTTCTGAATACGTCTGGGCCTGGGTGCCCTTTGACCCAGTGTAACAAAAACAATTCGTCGATGACATATTTTGCATCTTTCAAGTCCGAATGTTCGATCGGTGCAAACGCCTTGTACAAGTACTTGGCCTTGGCTCGTGTGTGAAGGAATCGAATGGAAAGAAAAGGGGCTTTTAAACCTGAGGGGCAGTTATAAAATCATTTGGGGAGGCCGGGAGTTAATAAATAAAATCAAAAGACGATAAAGACGGAATTATATTTGCAAGAAAAAATTTAATTATAATGTGGTTTTGAAAAGTTTTTATTTCCACGTTTTTATTAACTTGCTTTCTTGTCTGTTCAGTACATCTTTTGCAATCGATTGAAACTTTAAACATAACTCTGGATGCCAATGCAATTTTAACTCGCATTCTTGTCTGTCTGTCTGTTTGTTTGTCTATTCGATTTTAAACTAAGTTCTCAATGAGTTAGTTGATACGCTAAATATAACTCCCAAATGAAGACTAAAAAGCATTACATATTATTGAATTAAAAATAATTTAATATACAACATTTTTTAAACTGACTAAAAAGTATACAATAATTTCTCATAGCCATGCAGATTTAAACAGATTTAGTCTGTTTTAAAAACGTGGTATATTAAATTTGATTTTTAGTTTATATTATATTGTTTTATTACTTTAGATGACATAATAATAGAAACCAGTCACATGGTATTCAGCTTAAAAGTAGGAGGAATTCACTAAATGACAGCCTTTAATAATAAATTAGAGCTTTGGAGTGGAAAAGTGGGTTTTTGCGGAGACAGCAGTAATACGCCAATTTGTAACTGGTGCTTGAGCCCGAAAGGTTCGTCGGAGAAAATAACTTATGGAATGAAATTTGTAGTACATTTTATGTACATTCTTTTTTAATAGGAAGGTTATTTACGAAAAGTTGATAGTTTTCGAGTTAAAAGCCAAAAACCGCCAAAATTCATGATTTTTGACATGTTTTTGCATTTTTTCAATGATGCGTCACGAAAGTTTGTAGGCAAACCTCAGATTCGGAATCAGCACCCCAAAAAACATATAGAAAGGAAGAAATCAAAACTACCCCAAAACTTTCCCGTCAGGGGCTCTTTCAAGCACAAATTGACTGCATTATTAAAACGTTTTAATACTGAAGAAAAGATTTGTAAAAATATCTTAATTAACGATTTTAGAGTAAAGAAAAAACAGCATGGTTTTAGTCAAGGCTGGGTTCTATAGGCCGTTTTAGTTTATAGATAATGTGTTAGAGTGCGTTAGCGTCGCAAGATACCTCGAGCAGATTCACAGATGTCGCATGCTAGCAAACTTAGTTTCATTCATATGACCAAAAGTAGTACGAGATGAACACTACGACAAATCCCCTCTAAAGTTTAGAGGGGGGGGGGGGGGGGAGAGAGTTATAAACAGTTAAGGTGGGGCTATACATACACGTCACGTCACGTCCCGTCCACTAACGTCATTTTAGGTAGGGTGGCTATACATACCCGTCACGTCACGTCACGTCCAGGCACAAAAAGTAGCGCGCGCACATCTTGGCTTTTAATACCTATATCTTGAGATTCATTTTGACCTAGGTAATTTTTACTAATTAAGTAAAACAGCCGACCTAGCTTTTTTACAATAAATTTGCTGTAATTTTATCAGTATTTTGTGCTTTATAACTGAAACACAAAGTTAGTTTCAGTTGTAGTCAACTGTCAATATATTTCCATGTTAAACTATTGTTATACAATTATTATTATTATCAATGTTATCTTGACTTTATAAGTGAGCCTCTAAACCGCAGTAATAGAGTTATAATTTTAGATTATAAAGTTATTATAGTAGTTATAATAGTAATGTATATACTAAATTTATATTGATTCATAAATTTGTGGAATTCATTTTAATTGCAATTTCTTCCCAGCAGTAGTTCCTCCTTACGTTATTCATGTATAAATTGTGAGAAGGGTCAAAAAGTTCTTTGAAGTCTTGCACTAAAGTTATCAAATACTCGTCGTCCATGGTTGACGCACAACAAAACACTATGTTACTGAAGGAAAGACACACAAGAAACAGGTGAACAGACACACTTCACCCCTTGAACTGATAAGGTGCAATATTTTTGTTTATCTCTGTTATGGAGCCAACAAAATATAGTCAAAAAACATTCAGCTATACCAACGATGTTTCCCGACTGTGCGCGGACAAAGCCGAAGCGGAGATAAATGACGTCGCTTGACGTCGCTTGACGTGACCCCTGGCTATACATACCCGTCACGTCACGGCACGTCACGTCACGTCACGTCACGTCACGTCACGGCACGGTATGCTCTCTAGAGCATTCGAATATTTTCTGGACGTGACGTGACGTGACGTGACGGGTATGTATAGCCACCTCCATTTGATTACACAGGGAGCATACCTCTGGAAAAAAGACGGGACGTGACGTGACGTGACGTGACGTGTATGTATAGCCGCACCTTTACTATCTATGTATTTTACTATCGCCTGAGGCCTGGAAAAATATGCAGTATTATATTGATTGTTTTTGTTTTAACTTAAAACATTATTTAAATTTACTAATTTATATAAAAATATGTACTAACTTAAAATAATTCAACAAACAATATTTCACTTTAGTGAATTGTTCAATGTAGTAATAATTAAAGTTAAATTAATTATAATAACTTAGAAAAACGCTCTATCATGTGTTACAGTATTTATAGATAGTTAATAAATGTGTTTAAAGATTTTGGCAGTTGTGTAGAATAAATTTTGAACTTTTTTATAAATACACATTACAGAACTTATCTTTATGTAGAGGTGTTTAGAAAAAAGGTTCCAAGAATTCAGGGCGTGATTCCCCACATCAAAATAAGATGAAAAGTTCTAATAAACGTAGGCCCAAAAATGCTCCGTTTTCTGTTAAGCCGTTTTTTTTTACAAAATAATTAATATGTAGAGAAATGTTTGACTGATTGAGTTCAAACTTGGCATGAACTTTAACCTAATAACGATTTACCGATATATCAAGAAAAATAAGCAGTTATGTCCAATAATGCGTTTCAAAATGGCGGCTTTTTTTAGAATAAGTTAAGAAAAAATGCAGTAAGGTATGTATAATTTTGTATGCAATCTATTTGTATGTGCTATAACTATAAATGTATTTAGTCCTACGAATTATAATATATATTTGTAACAGTTGTGGCTTGGGTAAGTGTTTTGTTGCGCACAAATATGATGAATAGTTGGTAGGCAATATTAACATTCAGTTATTTTTCTTTGTTTGAGATAGGGTATTTATCTTAATACAGTTGGGAGCATTTGTTTTGAGTTTGTTTGGACATGGATCTTTAATTTGATTATATAGGTTAAGTTTTAGTATGTAAGCAAATATAGTAAACTAGCTGACACGTACGGCGTTGCCCGTGGTAGTTAGTATTTTCAGTGTTTTTAACGTAATTGTAATCTTTTGAAGTGTTCAATATATAGATCTTAAATAATAAAAGCACTATTGTCATAATAATAAAA
>JAGFPH010000256.1:212983-223140 GCA_018207615.1 Philaenus spumarius | reverse complement strand
GCCAATTAGTTCTCGAAAAAGCTGAGAAAACGCAAAAAATCGCTAGATAAGAATTGTGTATTAGACTAGGAGATAAGGCAATTGTTACTCTGGCAGACGACTATAAAGGTCATGCCATAGTTTGCATAGTTTCAATTATATAATTTTTAATACTACTAACTTTCGTAAGGTTAAGGTTTTTTGTTTTTTATTTTCTACTTTTATAGAAGTATTTAATTTTTCGTTTTATTTTATGTATTCTCAAATCTACTCAACTAATTTTACTAAAATTTCACAATTTACACATATTAGTAAATTCTCTACCAGGATTTCTTTAGAGAATATCATCACTGCAAACAAAAAGATTTAAATGGGGTAGCTACCCCTATACAATAAAAATAAATTGCTCTAAATTCCTATAAACTATAAATCTTAAATTATTTAATATTATTCTTAAGTGATATAAAAAAATTGCAATTCGATTATTTACTAAATCAAAGAGATAAAATAGGATAACCACCCTTAAAATTAAACCAAGCATTAGAGAAGCATTGCCAGGTCCACTAGGTACATCATATACTGTATATATTTTCTGATTTTTACACAAAAAGTGGGGTTTAGATGAATTACAACCTAAGCAATTAAAAAATGCTCTATGTGCAGTTTTCACCATTGATTTTGTCTTACAATTCTACATTGAAATGATGTATCGCATGCCCACAATCGTATTAAAAAAAAAATTTAATTCAAAATGGAGGAACAAATTTTTGATTTCTTAATGAAATAGTATTTCTCAATCCTCTACCTTTAAATTTTCCTTACACACAAAATATTAAACCGTTCTCAGACTTTTCACCCACCCTGTATAATATGCCATATATAAACCGAAATTTGTATTCATTATATATTTTTCAAAATAAATACTGTATATATGCCCTAAAAATTCTTAGCACAGTGAAATACTCAGCACTTGGAGGGTAATTTGAACAATAAACATTTCATTTTAATGTGCCAAAATTGGCTTCCACATGACTTTTTTCTGCTATTTTTCATATTATACTTTTCCGAATATACTTTCCGAATATTTGTAATACACCTAGACAACCAACTAAGTGGTGGCCATCTTGGAAGTAAGTGACGGGACGTTGACAACGCCTAAAAATCGCGGAGTATTAACATGGTATCCGCGTTGACAACGCTTTACCAACGTCGCGCTTTCAACGTCCCGTATAACTTGGGAATTTAACGCCCGGATTTCAGCGTTATAAACACGGCGTTATCAAGGCTCGTATACCATGGCCATTTGACTGTAGATGGTTTTGGCTGAAAATATCACAAACGGAAACAATTTACACGACAGTTTGCAGACGAGCATTCTAAAAACTAAATTTGACATTGACTAATGACAGCAATAAAATAACGGTCGAGAAGGGTTGGCATGGGCAGTTTATTGTTGGGGGATTCAGGTAGTTCATGATGTTCCAGTCGTAATAATATTTATAATTTCTGTTACAGAAATCAGCAATAAATTCGGATAATTTGTTAGAAATATATGTACAATAATGAAAATATAATATAAAAATAACTTAATATTTACTATGCGCTATAGCTTCATCTTGTTAGCGAGAAATTAGCTATTAATTTGGTTCACACATTAAAAATATATGTACAGTAACGTAATTATACTGTTTAGAAAAGAAAAGGTTTGTACATATTTGATTGTTAGTGCACAAAATCTTTTTAACCGATTAAAATGTTTGTTTTAACAATCGATGTACAAAATCTCACAAGTGACATGGGCTATGTTATGAAATATAAGCATATCATTTATATTCAAAACAAATACGGGTCACCAAAAACCAAATATGGAGTAGAGTTTTCATAAATTTATTATTTCCAATATATTGACAAAGATTTAAAATCTTGTAGATAGAAAGCTTTTTAAGTAAATATTATAAAATACATAATATATTGTTATGTTACAGATAAGGTATTCATTTTTGAAATGTACAATATTTATATTGATTCACAATATTGTTCATGTAATAAAGTTTTCTACTAAAAAGATTTATAATATTCAAATAGAGAATTGTTATTAGTTGTATATTTATACTATTTTAGAAGACACAATATTACTTAATAAAATAGCAGAGCTAATTAATTGTTTAAACTGAACTTCATAACGAGAAGTTTGCAAATGATTTAATTGATATTTGATATTAAGTAACAAACACATCTAATTCCTGTATTACCTATTTTATAGGCCTACAGGCTAAAAACGACAACATGGTGCATTTAACAGTTAACAATCATGCTACTGCCATCTTTTGGTCAAATTTGGAGACCGTGGAGTTCTTAACTATGCCAGCGCTGCAGTGTGTACAGTTCTCGTACTGCATCATTAAATTCTTCGCATGTATAAGGTGCCGGGTGTTTAATTTTTGGGCACAATAATATATATCTGTGGCTTGGTGCTGAAAGGGCCAATGTCTATATGCTTACAGTAACTTTACAGTTTAGCCATTTGAAGTTTTGCTAATACTATACTCAACCTCATTTTTCACTTATCAAAAAAGTTGACCATCTTGAATTTTTACAAAAATATTAGTTTTAACCTAGTTTTATAGTAGGTTGTGCTCTATTTAGAGGTACTGTATTTTTATATGTTTTGTTCAGTTATGTTTTGTGCAGTTATAGTTTGGTTACTGTAGCCTGTGCATCATTGAGGATGGCGACATTGTCGTTGAAACGCGTATGAGGTTAGTAAACGTATTTATTGTGAGATTTTGTGTTCAGGTTTTATTTTATCTATGTTTTGTTAACAATTTTTTTACTTGAAAAAATTACATTGGCCCTTTTCCTTTTACATTATTGAATTGAGTACTCGCATTTTTCCTATGTATTAATTTGTATATATTGTGCTAATACTGTTTGAATAATTTGTTTAAAGAAGAGTTTTACTATGAAAAAATGAATATTATATCTCAAGGTCTATTATAAAGAATCATATATGCGACAATAAAACTCAGTTATAATAAAAACAATCTATTAAAACACCCTTAACAGAGCTTACAACTATTGGTATACAATCATGCAGATATATGCAGATGTCGCATGGGAAGAATTTAACAACGCAGTACGAGAACTGTACACACTGCAGTCCTGGCATAGTGGCGGCCATCTTGGATTTGTATCCACATAAGAGCAATTTCAAACCGTTTATTTCGTTTATTTTGTATTATAAAATTTTTTGCAGGGTCTCATTTTAAACACAGTCACAATACGCATCCGTTTTGCTTTTCACATTTAAACATTTTTTTTCATTTGTCACATAATGGACATTATTGAGGTACTAAGTTTCAACTTTTTTGTTTACACAATAAATAATTTATAGTTAGAAGTGAAACGCAAGCCTTATCCGAAATTTTATAAAGAATATTCAGTTTGTTTTCAGCACTCAATTACATAAGATGGATTTATAAAATGATTTGAAATGAGGCTATGTCAAAGCGCTCAGCTGCAAGAAATTGCACTGTTTAGATACGGCTATAGAGAGAAGCGCTGGCGTTTCCGGTCGCTTTCTCGTTTAGGCCTACTGAAGCAGACCTTTAATTAAGACTACGGTTAAGACGATGGGAGGGGTTTTGGGATTTCGTAAATATGTTTTCTAAGGTTACTCCTGACGATGAATAACTTTCACGAGATCATATTTTGCCTATCTCTTTGAGTATTTTAAATAATAAAGGCGGTAAAAAATCATCTTGAATATATATATTCAGTGTTTATAAAGTTCCTTTAACCTACTTATTATTTTTGTTACTGAAAATAAGTTAACATAATTTTGTATATATCTTGTTGCATAACAGGGACCAATTTTTTTACATATCTTACCCTCTCTGATTTTGTGGGCTTAGATTGGTAATGGGTTAAAAATTTCAAATATAAATATAGGTCATGTAATACACCATTGAAAAGCTTATTAAAAGAGAACCAGGATGGCGCAAACTAGAATTTAATATCTTACTTCATTTCAAAGTAACAATCAAAGCTCTGGGAAATGATATTTTTACAAATTATGATTTTCGCCATACCGACTATTGTTATGAATTAATATAATAGGAACTTACCGTCACCAATAGTCAAAAGTCGTGTTATTTAAACGACGGCCGTTTCGGCTATTCAGCCATTATCAAGTTGTCGGGAGGAGTCAGCACGAGACAGTAGGTCTACCGGATATGCGATCGTTTTTAATGAATGTATGTATTTGTTTTAAATGTATGTGGAACTATGTGTTTAAGAGTTCATGACAAACACCAACTCATGGTGGAGTGACTCGTAACACCAAAGTAGGCTCTTGTCCGTAAAAATATAATTTCAACCTTGTCTTCGTTTGAGCGATTCATTTTTAAAAAGGTAAAACTGAGTGCTATCACAACAAATATGAGGAACATAATGAAGGAGGTATTGCTATGCCATCATTGCATGAAAAGTGGTGCTTATCAGTTATATTACAGTCAATTTGTGCTTAAAAGAGCCCCTGGCGGGAAAGTTTTGGGGTAGTTTTGATTTCTTCTTTTCTATATGTTTTTTGGGGTGCTGAATCCGAATCTGAGGTTTGCCTACAAAATTTCGTGACGCATCATTGAAAAAAATGTAAAAAATCGTGAGTTTTGGCGGTTTTTTGCTTTTAACTCGAAAACTATCAACTTTTCCTAAATAACCTTCCTATTAAAAAAGAATGTACATAAAATGTACTACAAATTTTATTCCTTAAGTTATTTTCTCCGATGAACCTTTCGGGCTCAAGCGCCAGTTGAAAATTGGCGTATTTCGGCTGCCTCCGCAAAAACTTTCTTTTCCACTCTAAAGCTCAAATTTATTATTAAAGGTTGACATTTAGTGAATTCCTCCTACTTTTAAGCTGAATGCAATTTGACTGGTTTCAATTATTATGTCATCTAAAGTAATAAAACAATGTAATATAAACTAAAAAACAAATTTAATATACCACGTTTTTAAAACAGACTAAATCTGTATAAATCTGCATGGCTAGGAGAAATTATTCTATACTTTTTAGTCAGTTTTAAAAACTTTGTATATAAAATTATTTTTAATTCAATAATATTGTATGCTTTTAAGTCTTCAGTTGGGAGTTATATTTAAAGTATCAATTCTCTAGCTCATTGAGAACTTAGTTTAAAATCGAATAGACAAACCAACAGACAGACAGACAAGAATGCGACTTAAAATTGCATTGACATCCAGAGTTATGTTTAAAGTTTCAAGTTTTTAGCTCATCGGGAAGTTAGTTTAAAATCGATTGCAAAAGATGTACTGAACAGACAAGAAAGCAATTTAATAAAAACGTTTTAAATAAAAACCTTTACAAAACCGCATTATATTAAATTTTTGCTTGCAAATATAATACCGTCTTTATCGTCTTTTGATTTTATTTATTAACTCTTGGCCTCCCCAAATGATTTTATAACTGCCCGTCTAGTTTAAAAGCCCCTTTTCTTTCCATTCGATTCCTTCACACACGATCCAAGGCCAAGTACTTGTACAAGGCATTTGCACCGACCGAACATTCGGACTTGAAAGATGCAAAATATGCCATCGACGAAGGGTTTTTGTTACAATGGGTCAAATGGCACCCACGCCCAGACGTATTCAGAAATGTACTGCAACTATGTATCATATGTAAAGGCAAACTACAAATCAAATGCAGTAGTAGTCATTTTCGATGGCTACCCTGATAAAGATTGTGAAAGCACCAAACGACTAGAACGATTGAGAAAAGCGCAAAGAAAACAATCTGCTGCAATATCGTTTACAGAATCGATGGTGCCCTCTGTCTCGCAGGAGAGTTTCCTTGCAAACTCCAAAAACAAGAGCCGGTTGATATTTATGCTAATGGAAAAATGTTATGACCAAAAAATTGATTCACAGCAAGCTGTGGAGGACGCTGATATCCTAATTAATTATCACAACTGCCCTTATCTTTTGTTGGCCCCGTCAAATGAATGTCACAGTGGTGGGGCAAGATATAGACCTTTTGGTAATTTTGATTGACCTGTGTAGCTCTGATATACAGAATGATTTCTTTTTGAAATCGGAAAGAGGAAAAGTGTCTCAAACACTCTACAATCATCATATTACGGCCGACAAAACCCAATCAGACCATATATTGTTCCTGCACGCGATGAGTGGTCCTGCCACCACTTCTGCTTTATTTAATCAGGGGAAACTGAAATTTTTCAAAGTCCTGCAGAAGAACGATAACTTGCAACTGGTCATTGATGCTTTCAAAGACAATCATGCACACCAGGACGAGATTGCCGAAGCTGGAAACGTGTTTCTCATGGCTCACTTTGGGAAAAGACATGAACCTAGCCTGAACGATTTGAGGTACAGGCAATATGTATCTTCATAGTACAAAAATAAAACCAACATTGCCTCACTACCTCCCACTGAAGATGCAGCATGACAAAATTCATTGAGAGTTTACTTTCAGCAGTAGTAATCAGGCCAAACCACACTCGACGAGCAACAAAGAGACTCTATCTAGTGGGGGTGGAAAAAACAAGGAATGGTCTCGTGCCAGTGCCAACCACTTTAAACCCTGCACCAGACTCAATACTCCAACACATTTCTTGTAAATGTAAAAAAGGCTGCCAACACAATTGTGGATGCAGGAAGGCAGGCCTCCATTGCTCCCTGATCTGCACAACGTGCGAAGCGCTGTGTGAAAACGTCGAGCCCTCGGAAGACAGCATTGACATAGACGGCGAAGAGGCAGAAAAAAGACACTTACACTATGTGGAAGGTATGTCGAATCTTACAATATATTTCGTAATAATTAATTTAAATTGTGAACTAAGCAGTTTATTGGTTTACGTATAGTTTATTCATTCTTTCCATAAATTAGTTTTTGATAATGAATTAATGCGTTCTTCAGATCGCAGTATAGAATATGTGGTTCTGGTAAAAATAAATATTAGTTACTTTATCTACTTAATTACAATAAATTCTTAAACCTAAGTACATTTGTAAGAAAACAATAACAAATTTAACAAAATAAAAAAGCATTTTACTAGACTGGTTACAAATAAATTAAACTATTTTAAATTTGTGTTATTGTAATGTCTTCCCAACTGAACTGGGATAAACATGGTAAATAACAGATACATTAAAAAAATTATACTTCAAACGGCTGAAATGATTTTTTTAATCATAGCTATACTAAGAGCACTCTGGATCAAGATAAATTTCAATAAACAAACTAAATCAAAATCGGTTTATCCATTTGGGAGCTACGATGCCACCGACAGATACACACGTTAAACTTATAACACCCCTCTTTTTGCTACTATTCGGATGGTTAAAAAGAAATGGGCCTATATGTTTACTGGTAATAATTGTAAACTACCGCATGTTAAAATGTAGGCCTAACCTAAAAACACAGCTTCTCAGTCGTTTTGACAAATCGGCTGATTTGTAAATTGAAAATTTTACTTGTAAAACTAATGTTATTATAAGTCCTTTTTTATTGTGATCCAGAAATTACTTGTAATTGTAATTTTTAAACTTGTGGGTTTTTCAAATCACCATTTTGTATTTGCATGAGATCAGCACCCCCAGTTTTTGAATTTTCAACAAAACATACTTTCATCTCTACTTGAGATAGGATCAAAGTTGTTATTTTCGCAACCTAGGCTATTTCATTTCCAGGTGAACAAGTCCCTACAATAGAACAACCCGAACCTGGGCTAGGATCCGCCGCCTTCAAAGAACTTCAGCCAGGACCCTCTAAACGACAATGCCTACATAATAATGTAATATACATATAATCATAATATGTAATATATAAAACAATATAATAATATGTAATAAGTTTTCAAGATTTCCTTTGTAATTTCAACTTTGTGTAACTAAATTTGTAAAATTTCGGATTTCATATAACTTGAACATTTTTATATTCAATTAAAAAAAAAAATGATTTGTACCTTCACATATACGATCTAAATAAGGTATATGCAGAGAACAGGAAGGAATTCATTAATTGACAACGTTTAATATGTTAAAGTAAAATTTTGGTGTGGAAAATGTGGGTTTTTGGGGAAATACGCCAATTTTTAATTAGCGCTTGAGCCCGAACGGTTAGTCGGAGAAAATTACTTACGGAATGAAATTTGTAGTAAATTTAATGTACATTCTTTTTTAATATTAAGGTTATTTACGAAAAGTTGATAGTTTTCGTGTTAAAAGCAAAAAGCCGCCAAAAATCATGATTTTTGACATGTTTTTGCATTTTTATCAATGTTGCGTCACGAAATTTTGTAGGCAAACCTCAGATTCGGATTCAGCACCCCAAAAAACATATAAAATGGAAGAAACCAAAACTACCCCGAAACTTTCTTGCGAAAAACACAATTTGACTGGACTATTAGTCATACAGTAGAGAAAGTCAGGAGCAAAGGTTTAGTTTGAGGTTGGATATTTAAAATTTGACTGTCCGCCATTTTCAATAGGGTTGAGATAGGGTTTTCTAATTTGTTCCATTGTTCTTCACCTATCAAGCCCTTTAAAATGAGGTATCACTTGATGGGGTTTGTAATTAAGATTTTTTAATTACTCTCTCAACCTCCATTTTGGTGTAAAAGATGAAATGGTCGGTTGCACCAAAATTCATCTCCCTTTGTCATATAAAGATACCCCGAAGCTCATTTATTTGTTTCTACTTGTTCCAAAGTTAAGGGGAGGGGTTATAGGACTTTTTGGACACCTGGTAAATATACAGGGTGTTAATTAAGTCTTGAGACGGTTTAGTATGTCGTATATAAGGAAAATTTTAAGGTAGATGTGATTGAGGTACCTACAGCGCACTAAATTTGGTATGCATGGCTCTTAAATGTAGGTACCTAAATTTTTACATCTACCTTAAATAGTATAGATGTTAAATAGTACATCTACCTAGACAACTAAATGTAAAAATACTATTTTATTAAGATTTCAAAAATTATCCGCCATCGTGGATCCGCCATTTTAAATGTAACTTTGTTTTTTTTAATAGGAAGGTGGTCATGTGATACATCATATCGATGCAAAATTTGAAGAAAAAACCAACAGTGAAATTTGCACATCCATATCATTAACCGTTTAAAAATAGCGGCTAAAAAACAACAAAATCGTGTTTTCCGATTTGCCCCATTTTGCTGTACTATTTTTGTTTTAATACTAATTATTATTCTTTTTGGATTCAGAATTAAATAAGCTTTCAGATGATATGCCACACAACGATATTTGGTTAAACCACTTGAAATCAATTATGAACAAATCAGAGTGGCTGTAACTAAAAAATACGGTTGTTGGCGTGCGAAGCACGGAATGCACTGTGTATTGAAAATACTCCCAAAACGGGGGTTAGCGTGCGAAGCCCGGAATGCATTGTGTATTGAAAGTACTCCCAATACGGGGGTTGGCGTGCAAAGCACGCAATGCATTGTGTATTGGAAATACCCCCAATACGGTGGTTGGCGGGCGAAGCACGCAATGCACTATGTATTGAAAATACTCCAAATATGGGGGTTGGCGTGGGAAGCTCGCAATGCATTGTGTATTGAAAATACTCACAATACGGCGGTTGGCGTGCGATGCACGAAATTCATTGTGTATTGAAAATACTCCCAATACGGGGGTTGGCGTGTGAAGCAAACAATGCACTGTGTATTGAAAGTAGAAATACTGGTGTTGGCGTGCGAAGCACGCAATGCACTGTGTATTGAAAATACTCCCAATACGGTGGTTGTGGTACGAAGCTCGCAATGCATTGTATATTGAAAATACTCCCAATACGGGGGTTGGCGTGCGAAGCTCTCAATGCATTGTGTATTGAAAATACTCCCAATACGGGGGTTGGCGTGTGAAGCAAGCAATGCACTGTGTATTGAAAGTAGAAATACTGGTGTTGGCGTGCGAAGCACGCAATGCACTGTGTATTGAAAATACTCCCAATACGGTGGTTGGCGTGCGTAGCTCGCAATGCATTGTATATTGAAAATACTCCAAATACGGGGGTTGGCGTGCGAAACTCGCAATGCATTGTGTATTGAAAATACTCCATATATGCGGGCAATGCATTGTGTATTAAAAGTACTCCCAACAATGCGAAGCACGCA
>JAGFPH010000256.1:200207-212973 GCA_018207615.1 Philaenus spumarius | reverse complement strand
TGCATTGTGTATTAAAAGTACTCCCAACAATGCGAAGCACGCAATGCGTTGTATATTGGAAATACTCCCAATATGGTGGTTGGCGTGCGATGCACGAAATTCATTGTGTATTGAAAATACTCCCAATATAGGGGTGGCGTGCAAAGCACGCAATGCATTGTGTATTAAAAATACTCTCAAAACGGGGGTTGGCTTGCGTAGCTCGCAATGAATTGTGTATTGAAAATACCCCCAATACTGTGGTTGTGGTACGAAGCTCATAATGCATTGTATATTGAAAATACTCCCAATACGGGGGTTGGCGTGCGAAGCTCTCAATGCATTGTGTATTGAAAATACTCCCAATACGGGGATTGGCGTGCGAAGCACGCATTGCATTATGTGGAATTACTCTCAATAAGAGGGATTGCGATGCAAGAAATTCATTGTGTATTGAAAATACTCCCAATACATTGTTGGCGTGCAAAGCATGCAATGCATTGTGTATTCAAAATACCCCCAACATGCGGGTTGGCGTGCGAAGCATGCAAAGCACTGTGTATTGAAAATACTCCAAATATGGGGGTTGGCGTGCGATGCACGAAATTCATTGTGTATTGGAAATACTCCCAATACAGGGGTGGCGGGCGAAGCTCGCAATGCACTGTGGATTTGAAGTATTAATATTTTAATAATAATAATATTTTATTTTCCTCCAATTATTTACATTTATATGTACAATACAATGGTTGGGAAATAACTAACCATTACTTCCAGTATTAGATGGTTAGTGTAAAAAAAATAACTAAACTATAAACAAAATAAAAATAATAAAATACTGAAATAAATACAAAATAACTAGTCTACCTTTATACTTAACTCTTAACATAATGCGGCTACTCCTGCGGTGGTGTATCCAACAGGCCTTACCTAATAAAATCAAATCAAAAATCTATATCCAAACTCGCACGACTGCTTGCACACATACTCACATACCACACATATAATTCTATAACTACCATACACACAAATCGACAGAAACACATGTATCCCAACTTAACCAATTCATTAAACACTTACAAATAAGCATTAAACATTAATTATTAAACTACACTCTTAAACAGTTCATCGCAGGACTCGAAACCCCAAAGCCAACTTCTCACTCGCGACATGTACTTAACCATCCTTGGTTCTTTTTTTACTTGTATAGGCAATTCATTAAATATTTTGGGACCAATATAAAGACCTCTTAAAGCAAGTTCGGTTCACTTTTGGTCTTTTCATGTACATCTGGGCAGTACTTCTTGTTTTATAATAAATTTGAACATTGGAAGTATTTCCACTCCTGCTATAAAAAATCTTTAGGACCTTATATATAAATAAATGTTTCAGAGGCAATATATTTAGTTGTTTAAATAGAGGAAAGGCATGATGGAATTTACTCTTGAGAAGAAGAATTCTGATAAAATGTTTTTGAGTAACAATTAGAGGCGTAGTCGCGGCCATACAGGCCCCTCCCCAACACTCTATTCCGTATTGAAGTCTGGAATGTATGAAAGCATGATATAACATTTTCAGAACTTTTAAGTTACAGATGTTTCTCAGGTAATAGAATTTTCTTACATATGAACGTAATTTTGAGTTTAACTGTCGAATGTGTTTCTTCCATGTAATCTTGCTATCAAGAAAAATGCCTAAAAACTTTATATCCTCTGTTTGCTGGACGGACGGACACACACAAAAATCAGGACCAAGACACATATTATTGTGATAAATCAAAGTCTCCCCGAATTGAAACCCCCTCAAATCAAAAACTATAAATTTTGTTTTTTCTACATTAACGATCATATCATTATTTGAACACCAATACTGTAAAGTTTTTAAGTCAGTAATCATTTTCCGCTTTACTAATTCTCAGGTGCTGCTCACATACCGGAGAGCGATATCATCAGCAAAGGCACTGATTTCTCCCTCAAAAACTTCTTTAAGTAAATCATTAATGCAAATCAGAAACAATATTGCCGAAAGCACGGACCCCTGTGGAACTCCTCTATATATAGTTTGAGAGTCACTCACATGTTTATTTATTCGTACTTGTTGCGATCTATCTTTCAGATAAGATTTGAACCAATCAAAAGCAGCTCCTCGTACTCCGATTGATTCCAATTTAGTCAGCAAAATATCATGATTTACCAAGTCAAACGCCTTGTTAAAATCAATAAACAATCCGGAGGCCTTAAATTTAGAGTTTATAGCTTCATACACCCCCTCCATATAATCCCTTACCGCTTCTTCTGTATTCCGCCCCTTAGTAAACCCATATTGTCGTCTACTAAAAAAAAAAGTACTCCGAATCCGGGAGTAGGCGTGCGAAGCACGCAATGCTTTGTGTATTGAAAATACTCACAATACGGCGGTTGGCGTGCGATGCACGAAATTCATTGTGTATTGAAAATACTCCTGATACAGGGATGGCGTGCGAAGCAAGCAATGCGTTGTGTATTGGAAATACTCCCAATATGGTGATTGGCGTGCGATGCACGAAATCCATTGTGTATTGAAAATACTCCGAATACAGGGGTGGCGTGCAAAGCACGCAATGCATTGTGTATTGAAAATACTCCCAATACGGGGGTTGGCGTGCGAAGCACGCAATGCATTGTGTATTAAAAATACTCCCAAAACGGGGGTTTCAGGGGTGGCGTGCGAAGCTCGCAATGCACTGTGCATTGAAAGTAATAATATTTTAATAATAATAATATTTTATTTTCCTCCAATTATTTACATTTATATGTACAATACAATGGTTGGGAAATAACTAACCATTACTTCCAGTATTATATGGTTAGTGTAAAAAAAATAACTAAACTATAAACAAAATAAAAATAATAAAATACTGAAATAAATACAAAATAACTAGTCTACCTTTATACTTAACTCTTAACATAATGCGGCTACTCCTGCGGTGGTGTATCCAACAGGCCTTACCTAATAAAATCAAATCAAAAATCTATATCCAAACTCGCACAACTGCTTGCACACATACTCACATACCACACATATAATTCTATAACTACCATACACACAAATTGACAGAAACACATGTATCCCAACTTCACCAATTCATTAAACACTTACAAATAAGCATTAAACATTAATTATTAAACTACACTCTTAAACAGTTCATCGCAGGACTTGAAACCCCAAAGCCAACCTCTCACTCGCGACATGTACTTAACCATCCTTGGTTCTTTTTTTACTTGTATAGGCAATTCACGACGCCAGGATGTTTCACCGAAAATACTTGTACAGTTTTTGAATAGGAAAACTCGTGATCTGTGGCTTACCGAAGCAAAAAAGCGTAAAACTATCGTTTCTAAGGACATTCATGGTAGCAGGTTAGATAAACTTTATTTTAATGAAAATCTTACTCCATATTATAGTAACCTTCTTAGGGAGGTAAAAATTGAAGCCAGAAAAAAAGCATATGCATTTGTATGGGTTAAACATGGGGAAATATTGATTAAAAAGACTGAATCATCTAGAAAAATATATCAGATTAACAGTTTGGATGACTTGAATGATGTTAAAGAATAGGTACAGGACAAATTATAAATTTTCATTTTCTTTGTTAGAATCTTTGGATTGAGGGTTTTTTATTTAAATATAAATGCTGGTTTTGTATTTAATAGATTAAATGATGTCAATAATTTATTATTACTGGATTTCGTATTTTGGGCTATGTGTAAATGTATTTTATGTATTGTTGTTGTATGTATGTATATTGGATGTATGAAGGTATTTATAGGTATACATTATTATTATTATTGTTTATTTTCTTATGGTATTGACAGACCATTGGTGGTATTATATTCTGTAGTCATTTGGGCTTATGTGTTGGAGAGGTATTGTTATTATTATTTTTAATCCAAGTGTAAATTTTGTCTTGAGTTATTCAAAATAATCGAAATGAATTGTTTAAGTAAAATATTGTATTGGGTGCGAGAGAGAAAGAGAGAATGGACTTAGTACATAAAGTCATGGTAAAGCAAATACTATCTAAGCTTTGTTTACTGATAGTATATTCTATAAAGATAGCCTGATTAAACTTCAGTGTATGAACCTTGATATGATTGCTGACCAGTTTATTTATTTTGTTAATAACTTTATTAAACTATGACAGATAATATTGACCTACCTCTTAGTATAGATAAGTTTAATAACTCTGAACTGGTAGTTGATAGCCTTTTAATTCTGCATCAAAATATTAGAAGTATTAAAAAGAATTTCGACAGATTTGTTATCTACTTGAGTGCATTGCAATGTAAACCAGATTTTATTGTTTTGACAGAGGCTTGGTTATGTTGTGAGGAGGATGCGGATATTTTTCAGATTGAAGGCTATGATAAGATAGTGGAAGCAGGAAGGGGTAATAGGGCTAGTGGTCTTGCTGTTTTTATTAAACATATTCCTAATATTGCATACGTCAAACAAGAGTGCGCTATCGATCATGCGGACTCATTGCTGTTGTCTTGTGAGGTTAAAAATAAATTTTCTTAAACATAAAATAAGCTTTTATGTTTGTATAGATGGCATGAAATGGAATTGGCATTCCTGGATAGTTTTGCTTCACATCTAGAAATAATAAGAAAAGATAATATTGTAGTAGTTGGAGATATAAATATAGATTTGTTATCAGAAGGCTGTTTGGTAGACATGTATAGGGAAATTTTATCTTTTTGGGGTCTTGAACCGCTTATTGGAAGCCCTACAAGAATCGACCCAGTCTCTGGAAAACAAAGTTGTCTTGACCATATTCTATTCAAAGCGGGAAAATCTATGAAAAAAATAGCTGTAACAATGGATTCTCTAATAACGGACCACAGGGCGGTTTGTCTGTCTCTGTCTAAGTGCGCACCTTCCGCAGAAATTGGTGTCAATAGTAGCGTTATATTGGACAGGCGACTATTTAAAAAATTAGTAGAAGACCGGAAGTGGGATAATGTTTTAGATTGTGACAATGTAAATGAGGCTTTTGGGCTATTTCTTAGCTTATTATCCGATGATATCGATAAATCTAAATTAATTGTTAATAATGTTAAACGGTATAGGAATAAGGATGGAAGGTTAAAGCCTTGGATAAGCGATGGCCTAGTGGGAGCTATTAAGACAAAAGATAAACTTTATAAACAAATGAAACGTGATCCAAACAATAATAAAATAAGGAATAATTTTATAACACTTAGAAATAATATTAATAGATGGATTAAGATTGCTAAAAAGCAGTATTTTTCTAATATTTTTGAGTCGGGAAATTATGAAATTGGTGATCAGTGGAAGGTTATTAACTCGTTATCTGGTAACCAGTCAAAAAAACAAGGCAAAATAGTTTTGCAACGTAATGGGTTAAAGATTGATAGTGATGACTCTCTAGTAGAGGAATTCAATACGTTTTTTGTGGAAATTCCAGTAAGGTTAAACACACTTATTGATAAAGTCGGTGTAAGGGGTATTGAGGAGTACAATATAAATTTCAAACAAAAATCACAGCCGAACTCGTTATTCTTTACCAAAATCTACCCTGAAGAAATTGTAGAGTGCATTCACAAATTAAAGAAGTGCAAATCATCAGGTCTTGATATAAATACTAATTTACTAAAGGATATTGGAAGTTTAATAGCACCTATGCTGGCTCATATTTGTAATAAAAGTTTGACTTTGGGAATTTTTCCGGAACAAATGAAGGTAGCTAAGATAATTCCTATTTTTAAATCTGGAAAGTCTGATGATGTTTCAAATTATCGTCCCATTTCTTTATTATCTGTGTTTTCTAAGATTTTTGAGAAACTGATAAAAAAACGATTAATGTCTTTTCTAAACAAATTTAATTTTTTTCATGTTAGTCAATTTGGATTCAGGAAGGGGTTTAGCACTGAATTAGCATTACATAGTTTTATGTCTGTTATATATTCCAATTTGAATTTAGGAATGAAAGTGTCAGGCTTGTTTTTGGACATCAAGAAAGCATTTGATACAGTTGATCATGAGCTCTTGGCTAAAAAGTTGGAATCAGCTGGAATAAGAGGGGTGGCCTTGTCTTGGTTTCGGTCTTATCTTGGAAATAGGAAGCAGTTTGTCCAAATTGGTTCCTCAGAGAGTACTCAGCGTTCATTGCTATTTGGTGTACCTCAAGGTTCGGTACTTGGTCCCATATTGTTTCTAATATTTATTAATGACTTGTTTTCAGGACCATTCAATGGCATTATGACAGCATTTGCTGATGACACGGCTCTGGCCTACGCACATTCGGATGCAAATCAGTTGCAAATACAAATTCAACAGGATCTTTATTTCTTGAGCCTCTGGTTTGGATACAATAGACTTTCTTTAAATGTAGCTAAAACAATGTTTATTAACTTTTCCATTTCTAATTCCTTTCATTTCCTGGTGCCGCTTAAATATCATAGTGTTGACTGCCGTAGCCAGTTTTGTGATTGTAGTGAAGTTACTCAAAGTAAATGCACTAAATATCTTGGCTTGCAATTGGATGAAAAACTATCGTTTCGAAATCATATATCCAGTTTAAAAAAATATGTGTTTATGTTTTTAAGAAAGTTTTCATTTATAAAAGCATATCTGCCTGTACGAGTGGAGCGGCAGGTTTACTTTGCATTTGTTCATTCTAAGTTGGCATATGGTTTATCTATTTGGGGGGGTACTTATAATTCACACTTAACTCCATTGATTAGGCTCCAAAAAACATTCGCTAGATTGATGTGCAAAAAAGGACGGCTTCAAAGTTCCTTCCCATGTTTTATTGCAAAAAGAATTCTTCCTCTTCGGTATCTATATGTTTTTAAAGTGTTAGAACTATTTTATAGGGTAAGTGGCAATGAAGGGGCTCGGATAAATCACGGTGTACCCACAAGGCAGGTAAGCAAGGGATTTGTAAAGTTAACCAAATGTAATAAAACGTTTATTCAAAGAACCTTCTTCTTTCTTGGGCCAAAATTCTTTAACATATTGCCTTTATATTTAAGGAATATGTCCGATATGAGGGCTTTTAAGGACAAACTTAGACACTGGTTATTTTCTCTTTCTCCTGATGGTTTGGAAAATATGTTTATATCTCTTCAATGATGAAACAGAGGTGCAAGGTCTGACTATATAGTGTGACTGAACCTAAATATATGATTTAGTATGTATAGGCCAAGGAAATGTATTTTAATGTAGAGTCAAAAACTTGTTTTTTTTTTTTTATAAAATCATAGTCCGTCCGTCTGTTTGTGTGTCTGGATGTATGAATGTATGCATGAATGAATAGTAATTAATATTTAAGATAACTCCCGCACACATTTAAGGGTATTTTATTGCCTTTCTGTGTGCGTGTATGTTTTCCACAGTATTTTAATTTAGTTTTGAATATATAATTGAATGTTATGTTAATATTATATAATAAGCTATGCTAATATTATTTTATAATTATTGTAAATTCATTATTTTGTAAGAAATCTTAATTTCATTGTTTTATAAGTATGGTAATTTCATTATATAAAGATTGATTTTAGTTTTGTTTTTAAGTGTAATATTTTATATGTTAATGAAGTTATGTCATGTGTCTGTGGAAAATAAAAATAAATAAATAAATAAAAATAAATAAATAAAATTCATTAAATATTTTGGGACCAATATAAAGACCTCTTAAAGCAAGTTCGGTTCACTTTTGGTCTTTTCATGTACATCTGGGCAGTACTTCTTGTTTTATAATAAATTTGAACATTGGAAGTATTTCCACTCCTGCTATAAAAAATCTTTAGGATCTTATATATAAATGAATGTTTCAGAGGCAATATATTTAGTTGTTTAAATAGAGGAAAGGCATGATGGAATTTACTCTTGAGAAGAAGAATTCTGATAAAATGTTTTTGAGTAACAATTAGAGGCGTAGTCGCGGCCATACAGGACCCTCCCCAACACTCTATTCCGTATTGAAGTCTGGAATATATGAAAGCATGATATAACATTCTCAGAACTTTTAAGTTACAGATGTTTCTCAGGTAATAGAATTTCCTTACATATGAACGTAATTTTGAGTTTAACTGTCGAATGTGTTTCTTCCATGTAATCTTGCTATCAAGAAAAATGCCTAAAAACTTTATATCCCCTGTTTGCTGGACGGACGGACACACACAAAAATCAGGACCAAGACACATATTATTGTGATAAATCAAAGTCTCCCCGAACTGAAACCCCCTCAAATCAAAAACTACAAATTTTGTTTTTTCCACATTAACGATCATATCATTATTTGAACACCAATACTGTAAAGTTTTTAAGTCAGTAATCATTTTCCGCTTTACTAATTCCCAGGTGCTGCTCACATACCGGAGAGCGATATCATCAGAAAAGGCACTGATTTCTCCCTCAAAACCTTCTTTAAGCAAATCATTAATACAAATCAGAAAAAATGTTGCCGAAAGCACGGACCCCTGTGGAACTCCTCTATATATAGTTTGAGAGTCACTCACATGTTTATTTATTCGTACTTGTTGCGATCTATCTTTCAGATAAGATTTGAACCAATCAAAAGCAGCTCCTCGTACTCCGATTGATTCCAATTTAGTCAGCAAAATATCATGATTTACCAAGTCAAACGCCTTGTTAAAATCAATAAACAATCCGGAGTTTATAGCTTCATACACCCCCTCCATATAATCCCTTACCGCTTCTTCTGTATTCCGCCCCTTGGTAAACCCATATTGTCGTCTACTAAAAAAAAAAAAAGTACTCCGAATACGGGAGTTGGCGTGCGAAGCACGCAATGCTTTGTGTATTAAAAATACTCCCAAAACGGGGGTTGGCGTGCGAAGCACGCAATGCATTGTGTATTGAAAATACTCCCAATACGGGGATTGGCTTGTGCCGCACGCAATGCACTGTGTATTGAAAGTACTCCAAATACGGGGGTTGGAGTGCGAAGCGCCCAATGCACTGTGTATTGAAAATACTCCCAACATTTTCGATAGGTTTAAGATAGAAACCTCTAATTTGTGCCATTCTTCTTCATTTATTAAGCTCTTTAGAATCAGGTATCACTTGATGGGAGTTTGTATTTAAGATTTTTGTATTCCCCTTTTACCGACCTCCCCCCCCCCATTTTTTGGGGTAAGGGGAGAAATGGTCGGTAATACCAAATTCATCTTCCTTTGTCATATAAAGATAGCTCTTTTATTTATTTCTACTTGTTCCAAAGTTAAGGGGGGGGGGCTTTATGGACACCCGGTATAGGAGAGAAAAATCTTTTGCACTTTGATTATTTGCATCTAAGTTGTAAAATATTGTTCATAGAAAATATTTTGGATAAAATGTACACGTAGACGTGAAATTCACCTCAAACTGGCAAAAATCATCGCTTTTGCGCTGATAGCTGAACATGTAAGTAAGCCTAATAGGACACATAGGACATAGATTGAACATAGGTTGATAGGACGCATAGTAAAAACTAATTGAAAATACATTCATGCAATAATTCATTTTCGTGAAATAAAAGATGAAAGAAAATGAGAGAAAAAATATTACAATTATGTAACATAGTGATGCAAAAAATTAAATCCCCGTAGCGATGCATGGGTTCTCAGCTAGTAAAAATATATTTACAACAAAACTCAGTCCAATTGTTAAACCTAATCGTGGAGTAAACTAGAGTGCCCATCCTTGCGTACGGATAAAATTGAAAACCTCTTTCTTTGAAGTCGCGTACAATTATTAGCCTAATTCATATTATTTTGCTGTTCAACTGTTCAAAAGTCAAACCTATTTCAAAATTTTACTATAAATGCAATTAGTTTTAATAATTCCAAAACTGTTGGTAACGTAGGCCTATATAAAATCTTGTATTGCAAGCATCAGTGAGAAGTTTGTCCAAAATTAAATAAAATCATCTTTTAGCGTCGAATCATAAAATGTACGGTAAATCAGCAAAACAATACAGTGTTTGTCCTAAACTACTCTTTTAACAACACAAATATCCAAATCTTCGTTTTAAAAACATAAAATACATCGCATATGCCTATTAAAACGTTCTCTGCTAAGGACGCACATGTGAGCTTGACACTCTGAGAAACGGCCGTCACACAGTGCATTGCACGCCAATACTTCGCACTCCAACTCCCGTGTTAAGAGTATTTTCAATACACAATGCATTGCGTGCTTCGCACGCCAAACCCCGTATTGGGAGAATTTTCAATACACAGAGCATTGCAGCTCATGCTTGAACTCTTGTAAAAATAAAATAAGTATATGTAAAATCAAACGTCACATAACATTTAAACCATATTTTAGTTCTAATCTCTTTAAAGAAATATACCTGACTATAATTAATAATATATATATATTACATATATGTATATGTAAGCCAATTTTAAGTCTATGTGGTATGGCCGCACATGTCCGTCCGCTTTAAAATATTAGTAATTATTACGACGACAGAAAATGAAAAATAAAGTAATTTATACTCATTTAGGCTATAAATATACAAAAATAAAAGGTCAGCTCCTAGCATAGGAAATACGAAATTTGAGTAGCAGAGAACGTGTTAAATAATAGGCCTATAAAAAATATTCCTTACGTGCTTCAGGTTGATGGATTTCTTCCTAACGAACTCGGAGCGACTTAGAAAACAAACGTGTGTACCAAATCAAGCGTAAAATGCGGCCGTTATAGTGCGAACACCCACACACACATAGTGTTCATAAAATCTCTTTAAACCCCTTTATTATTTTTGTTATTGAAAATGAGTTAACAAAACTTTTGTACATATTATCTTGTCTTGTGTTATACTTTTTGTGACATATCTGAACGTTTATGATTTTAGGGGGCTTGTGGGTTGTAGGGGGGTTAAACATTTTTAAATATATAGGTAGCTCATGTAATACACCATTGAAAAGCTTATTAAAAGAGAAACAGAATGGCGCAAACTAGAGCTTAGTATCAAAATAATGGACGACCAAAGTTCTGAAAAATGATATTATTATCATAGCATTAAAGTAGGTTATTAATTTGTTAATATTAGGAATAAGTAGGTTGTATGTTATTTTCCAGAACTTTGATTGCCCATTACTTTGACACGAAGCAAGATATTAAGCTCTAGTTTGCGCCATTCTGTTTCCCTTTTAATAAGCTTTTCAATGGTGTATTACATGACCTACCTTTATATTTGAAATTTCTAACCCCTCTTGCCCCCCCTCCCCCCCCTAAGCCTCCCAAAATCATAGAGGGTCAGATATGTTAAAAGATTTGTCCTGTTATGCAACACAACATACATACAAAGTTTTGTTAACTTATTTTCGGTTACAAAAATAATGAGGTGGTTAAAGGGACTTTATGAACACTGTGTGTATATAATGTTTATTGACACCCAAAAACGGGTTTCTGGGGACCATGATCGGTGCTCATCGACTATCGTCGACCTTAGGCCTCACCGCAACAGCTCATCTTTCCTACGGAAACTCGCTAAAAACTTTAGTTTACTCCACTTTCTATAACAACATGGACAAAATTTGACCAAAACCTTTGCTCGCTTAGCCTACTCATCGACGTTAACCTTAAACAACTCCAAATCCCTCAAGTGGTAATGGTAATGTAATACAGTAGAACTCCAGTTATCCGAATCAATTGGCACCCCATTCGGATAATCAAAAATTCGTATAATTGGATTTTTTCAGAAAAAAGGTCTATTAAAACCTTTTTGGGGCTGGCTTCGCGCTTGCGCTACTGGAGTAAACTATCCGCACATTCTACGGTCGCGTATACACGTTTTATAACTTTAACGTTTAAGTACTATCATCGTGTTAACGCGACTAATATAATTCTTTTAACGGCATTTACTACAATCTATTAACTTTAAAAGAACTATTTCGACTATAGATAGGAGGTACTAGCTAACAGTAGAAAATAGAGAGAATAAAATCATGTTTCCAGACCGCTTTTACAACGTTTTGTCGAAGCCTATTTTAAAAAATGAATTAGGAATGCATGCTTTATTAAAAAATGAAATTTGATTATAACAAATTATAATTGTAGAGAATAAATCATAGAGTTGAACTGTAAATTTGAAAATGTAGAAATAACCTTATTTTATAAATATAATTATTTCACTTTATTTCACTAAATTACAGCGAGTAAAACAAACCTAATTAGTCCTAGGGCCCAGGCCTTTAAAAGTTTATGATTACCTAACTCTTGAGACTACGTATATCTCTTATTTAAGTCGAGTCGGACAACATTTTTATTTGCAACAATTCTCGGTAACGGGGCGTTT
This sequence comes from Philaenus spumarius, assembly GCA_018207615.1. Lineage (NCBI taxonomy): Eukaryota > Metazoa > Arthropoda > Insecta > Hemiptera > Aphrophoridae > Philaenus > Philaenus spumarius. The sequence continues at coordinate 200,675 of JAGFPH010000256.1, read as the reverse complement.
TCCTTTGAGAACCCGGCAAAGTCATTGATTTGATGCGGTAAAAAAATTTATAACCTAAACAATAATCTTTATTTTAATCGAAAGTTTGTTTTATGTAGAAAGCGAAGCACATTTTGTCGGACAAATATTAATATTATTGGTCATTTCTACGCGCCCGACACCCCGAACATGGCAAAGTTATGACGTCATAAAATTTAGTACCTAACTGCTGATTCAGAATCGTTTATAAAATATATATATAACTAAGTGGTAACCTTGTCCGACAAAGTTTTCGGGGCATACTTGTTTTCGGACGCCTTAAAGTTAAGGGTTTCATGCAACCCTTATATTTATGACCTAAAATACAATTTTTATTTTATTTTTTGTAATAATATTTCAAACACATTGAACCATTTATCCGACAATAATATTGGGGATTTTCGAAAAAAAAACGAAAAACATACTAATTTAGAATATATTAAAAGTAGC
>JAGFPH010000256.1:182267-196552 GCA_018207615.1 Philaenus spumarius | reverse complement strand
AAGAAAGGGTTTCCGAATATTCGAAATTTTAGGGGGGGTTTTGGGGGTCAAATTTACTAAATCAAGATTTATCAAAACCTACAGAACGGATTGGAATGAAATTTGGTATGTAGCTTCCCCTAGGGCCGTAGGTGCTCACTAAGAAAAGGTTAGACAAAATTCGAAATTTTAGGGGGTTTGGGGGGATCAAAGTTATTAAAAAACGATTTCTTCAAAACTAACGAACGGATTGGAATGAAATTTGGTATGTAGCTTCCTCTAGGGCCATAGGTGCTCACTAAGAAAGGGTATAAAAATTTCGAAATTTTAGGAGGGGTTTGGGGCTATCAAATTTACTAAAATCATAATTTCAGATCTTTTATTATTATGACAATAGTGCTTTTATTATTCAAGATCTATATAATATATAAGCCAAATACCACTCACTGACTGAACACTTAAAAAGAATACAATTACGTTAAAAAGACTGAAAATACCAACCACCACGGGCAACGCCGTACGGGTCAGCTAGTTATTATATATATTTAAAGAAAGATAAAAATACTATCTTTTAATTGCCTTTTATTTCATATTGATAGATCAAATGATTTAGAAGTTATTAATATTATAGGCTATATTATTGATTGAAGTTGTAAACATAACCCCAAAGTATAATCTACGCTAGGTTTTGTTTGCGTAGTACATTTCGATGACATGGTCATCATCCTCAGAGAGTTTTAACACTACTGGTAGTTATCGAAATGTACATAAGGGTAACGTATTAAACATAACTTACAATTTAGTTGTTTAGTTATTGTTTTTGTTACTACTTTTTATTATAAATGTAATTACTTATGAATTTTATATCAATTAACTAATTGACAGTTGTTAAAGAGGTTGGTTTGTGGTTTTCAAGGGGGAATGTCCTCCTTTGAATTGGTAGGTAGTTAAGTCCCCTATTTATAATATCATTTCCGCTTATCCGTTCGGCTAATAGATGGACGCAGGAGCTTCACTCGTGAAAAAATGGAAGGCTACTTTGGAGTTCAGTAACGCAGAACAACATAACCCAACATCAACAAAGACTCAAGGATTAAAATAGAAAGTCAAGATATAAAGAAATTGTTGGATTGGTTTGAGCAGCACCCGCCTTTCCCAGAAACTCCAGAACTCATATCCATCAATACAGGGATTATTGGAGATAATAGATTGTTGGCTCTGTACTCCTTCCAATGTATACTTTCTGAAGCAGGCAAAGGAAGTACATGCAATACCTTTTACCACCCGCCAAGTGTGATCGAGTCATTCATAGCTGCCCGTATTCTTTTTTTACACGCCATGAGCAGTTATAAACCGGGGCAAAATAAAGTGTGTGAAAACGGTGAATAAGAACCCAGATCTTGGACCTCCTATCAACTTATTTAAAGACCCTCAGGCTGATCTAGAGGTGGTTGTGAGTGGAGGTGAAAAATGCCTCCTTGCTCTTTATAGTTCCGGTAAACAAATGAGCTCCTTAAACAGTGCGACATAGACTATGCAAGCTATACATAGCATTTGACATCAACCTCGCCATTCTCGCCTCAAAAGATGCTTTAGCACGACAGAACTCACTGAGGGTCTACCTCCAAGTTCAGGCGGGGCTGGGATTCGTAAAAGATCCTGCACAGTTGGGGTGGATGAAGAATAATTATGGTCTTCAGCACATCATCACCCTCGAGCAACCTGCATTTGACAAACTGCTGCAACTCATTTCACGCAAATACAAGATATACTGCAAAGGACATACTGTGGATGTAAGAAAGCTGGCCTATATTGCTTCCGGATTTTTCAAAACTGTGAAGGAAATTGCGGCAATATGGGAAAATATTTCACTGTTGATAACCAGGGTTTGGACGACCTGGTAAAACCCAAACCCAACACATTTCAAAAGAACAAGGTAATTTTAATTGCTGCATATATTTGAAATCTCTACATCTCTAGTACCGTACCGGTACCTATTAATTAAATTACATTCTTATGGAGCTTCCCTAACACCATCATCTTTCCTTTCATTTTTTAGGTAAAGAGCCTACCCATGGGCCTGCAGCAAAAGCAGTGGTTGCAGATGAAAGAGGTATTCAATATTGAATTCACTGCATTCATACAGCACTAAAAAAAATGCAACAATTAATTCTATAGTAATAAAAGTAACCAGAACTTCAACCGCTAAATGCCGTAGACTGTAAATGTCCATCTCTTTTTTACTTAATTACCTATATTAATGATGACAAAATATACCTATATTACCGACTTTGGACAAAATATTTATGTAATTAATTAATAATTATATTAATTTAATTACTTAGTAATTAAATCGATGTATAAATAATAAGTAATTGCATGTATTATTAATAATAAAGCCCAAATAAATAGTTTTTAGTAAGTAAATAGTAATAATATAGGTATATAGGCCTACTGAGTTTTGGGTGAAGGACTCTTGACTTAGCGGTTTCGCGTAATATGGCATACGATAACTGTCAAAATCGGTTTTGTAACTGTCAAAACAATCGGATGAAGGATAATAGCTAAGTTAAAAGGTAATGGCAACAAATGTCCATACAATATTGTAGTATTTACTGTGTTGGTATAGGATGCCGCGTTGAACAAACCAATTAGTATACATAACTTAACTGTTATCCTTCATCCAATTGTTTTGACAGTTACACCATCCGATAGGGAATCAAAAGGGCTACAAAAAAGGTATCTTGACATTTTTCGTTAAAATGTACGGTTTTTGAGTAATTTAGGTTTGAAATTTTCAAACAGCCGCCATTTTGAAACGCATGATTTGATTTAATCGTTTATTTTTCTTGAGGTATTTCATTGTCAGGTTAAACTTCATGCCAAGTTTGAACTCAATCAGTCAAACCGTTCTCTAGATATGAATTATTTTGTACAAAAAACAAAATGGCGGATATCTAGGAAACTAAGCGTTTTAGGACCTATGTTTATTGGAAGTTTTGTTCTTGTTTTGACCAAAGGAACAATTTGTGGAAGTCTGGAAACATAATTTGGGAACACCCTGTATATCAATATTCGAAATGGCGATTAACAAACATTATACTTTTAAAGCAGCAAAATAAACAGAACAAACACCCTAGTCTTCGAATAGTAAATGTATTCGAATAAAAACTAAATAAATGAGTCGCAGATGACTTGTTTCAGAATAATAACACAGTGGTGAGTGTTTACAATGTAAGATTATTGGAATCGGTAAATATGCCAGACACTGCGAGGCGGAAAGTTCTTCCTGGATTTCCATAATTTAAAAGTATGTTTTTACTTATATATCTTTACTGTGTTTTTTGTTTTGTTTTAATGCAGTGAAGTAAAACTATCTGTGTTAGCGTGATTGTTATAGCGTGATTGGATAGCGCATGCGCATGGAGTGTCTTTAGCTATTATTATGAATTATTGTTATTTTAATAGACTCATAAAAGGTTTAGCTTCTGTTAATTTACAAATATAGACCTTCTAACAATGAAAACTTGAGTAAATTTTAAAGTGCCCAATTATAAATTTTGCTTTTTTATATATATATATATATTTGGGGTTAAAATCATTTACATAAGTAGACCTATATTATTAAAATGTATGTTTTGTTTTTTTCCTAAAATTTATTTCATGTTTTTAAGCAAATGTTTTTCTGCCATGTCTGCTTCCTAAAAATAATTTTTATTAGGACTACACTTTTAATACGAATAAAATTATACCCCATATATTTCTTCTGGTGTGTACCAAATTAATCTGTCCGTGAATTTCACGGGAGCTTCTAGTGTTGCAAAATAATTACATGTTAAAAATCCTTAAAGGCATAAACCTTGTTATATATAGTTTGTTGTTCGTAGGCCTAAGTAGTTTCGGATCTTTTCGGTTATGTGTCAGCAAACTTTAAACATTTTCTAAATAGAAACTATGAAAGGAATAGTTGTTCCCTTTATTCTGGAGGCCATTAGGCGACAATATCTTCGAGAATTTGCTTGAATAAGTCTTTTCCGTAATGCCGCCATCGCATCGCCACAAAAACTCACACAAGTACGAATCAAGCAGTGTGTGCCGCACTGAACATTATTACGGTGTTTTGCCAGCCGCCAATTGCTTTCGACTGTTTGCGTATGTGCACCAGCGAGCACAGCTGATGTGCACCCGTTTCGGGATCAACAAAATTTTATGAGTAACTGTGAATTGCTTATAACCGTAACTTTGAACCGGTAAGGTTAGGAAAATGTTAAAGTTTGCTTACACATAACCGAAAAGCGCTGTAATTTCTTCTGAAAGACGAAGTAAAAAAAATTTAGAAATGTATATTTTCCACAACGTCTAACCTTAGAACATATAATGTAGCCTACATTAGTTCTGTAACAGTTTGGAAATACCTATAGGCCTACATGTTTTAACTTGAGTAGGCACAATAAATTTGATATTTTGTTATTTAGAAAAAGGGATTACACTATATATAATCCTTCTAATTCTACACATTTACCAAGTTAAAAATACCAACAACATAGTTAGGTAGGCCTAGATGAAGTTTGTTGTTTTTAAATAGATTTTTTTTCAAATGCTGTTTTTCTTATGTGTAACCTATCTAATTAATCTGCCCGTGATTTTTCACGGGGACTTACTAGTTATATAATAAATACAGTAACTAGAATGATTGTAAAAAAAGCTTATAACTATGTACAGGCAAATAATGTTTGAGGGAAAGCAACAAAAATACTAGAAAATTAAAGTTAAGAGAAAGTGAAAAAAAGTTCATGCTACAGTCTTTTAAATGTCTAGTATGTTGTCAGTATCGGTACAATGTAGGTAATAGTAGGGTTATAGTCTGCTGCGATCTGTATTTCTATTCGCTATTTGGGAGCCACGATTATTATGGACAAAGTGGTAACTTAATTTAAACAATACATTAAAATACACTTACAAATGCTTTTATTTAACTTGATATTTTATTGGAAAAACTTTATTTGATAGAATACGTGTAAAATTTACTGCATAAAATTTATAAAAATAATGAATAATGAAAACGAATTCTGAACACAAACTTCTCACGCGAACAGTGTTTCAAACCGAAAAAACAAAGTACACATTTGCCAGTGATTGTCTTGGGGGAGGACCGATGCTTCTAGGTGTCCAACTTACAGTATAGGGAATGTATTATGTTATCTAGTTGTGAAATACATACCAGTACTGCAACACCTTAAAAGCGACCATTTGTTCTCCTTTTTTGTTTGTTTACAACATATTTTTTGAATTATTTTTAAATATTCTAATTTCAGACAAAGAAATCGATATTGTAGTTTTTTTAGCGAATTTTCATAGGAAAGATGAGCAATTTCAGTGACACTTATGGTGAGACCTAAGGAATCAACGAGCACTGATCATGGTCCCGAGAACACGTTTTGGGGTGTCATTAAAAATTGTATATTTTTATGTGTTCGCACTCTAACGACCCAGGGCCGTAGAATACAAGGGCTGGACCATTGCACTTAGACGGGGCGCGCGAACTTGGCTCGGAATGTCAGCACTTTAGCTTTAAGGAAAGTATTTATTGTTTTAGGGGTTGTTTCAACTCTTAAAGGGCAAATATTTTAAAATTCTTTTTTAGTGCATCTCTAGCGCCTATAAGAAAAACGTGTACCGAATTTCACAGTAATAATTTAATATCTATAGTTTTAAGGGGTTGTTACTAAATTTTCACCCCTTAGCAGAACGTGACAAAATGTAAAACTGGTTTATTTTTCGTATGTATCTTGTAGGAAATAAATGTACAAAATATCAGCTCTCTAGCTTTAAGGAAAGTATAAAAATGTATATTTATTGTCCTAGGGGTTGTTTCAACCCTTAATGGAAAAATATTTTAAAATTCTTTCTTTGTTTGCCTTTAGTTCCTATGAGCAATATGTGTCCCAAATTTCACATTCCTAGACGGTAATCATTTAATATTTATAGTTTTAGTGGTTGTTACTAAATTTTCACCCCTTAGCAGAACCTGACAAAATGTAAAACTGGTTTATTTTTTATATGTATCTTGTAAGAAATAAATGTGCAAAATTTCAACTCTCTAGCTTTAAGGAAAGTATAAAAATGTATATTTATCGTTTTAGGGGTTGTCATCACGTTTTCACCCCTTAGCAGCACATAACAAAATGTAAAACTGGTTTACTTTTTATACGTATCTTGTAAGAAATTACAAGATTACAAAATTTCAGCTTTCTGGCTTTAAGTAAAGTATAACAAACAATATTTTGTTGTTTTAGGGGTTTTTTCAACCCTTGCAGGTAAAATATTTAAAAATTATTTTTTATTGTGCCTCTAGCCCCTATGACAAATATGTGTATCAAATTTCACGTTCTTAGGAGGTAGGGTTTTTGAGATATATAACGATCAATATTTATTGTTTTAGGGGTTGTTTCAACCCATACAGGCCAAATATTTTAAAATCCTCTAGTTAATATTTTGCGCCTCTAGTTTCTATGAGCAATATGTGTACCAAATTTCAAGTTCCTAGGTGGTATGGTTTTTGAGATATTGTGATCAGTCAGTGAGTGAGTGAGTGGGTTTTCGATTTTATATATACAGGGTGGGTTTTATGTCCGGGCACACCTTAACAACAAAAAATCAATAATATTATACTATGTATTTCTTATGGGGATTTTTAGTAACTTTGACACCCCCAAACCCCCCTAAAATTTCGATTTTTTTTTTAAACGTTTCTTAGCGAGCACTTAGGGCCCTAGAGGAAGCTACATACCAAATTTCATTCCAATCAGTTCGGTGGTTTTTGAGATTTCGTGATGAGTGAGTGGTATTTGGTTTTTATATATATACAGATTACAGCTGATTTCACCCATCATCTGTAATACTTAAACAAAACCCAGTAGATTATATTTTGAGGTTATGTTTACAACTTCAATCATTATAATCTCTTGTGAAGTTGATTTTTTAATATATGATTTATATAACTAATGTATGCTATAATACGTTATAAGATTTGCTTTGAAATTATAAACTGTATATAAATACAACCTTTTGTCATCAATATATTCATTGTACAAATTTAAAGAAGAAATACCTATTCCTTTACTTCGGAAACATTCGTATATCTTCGTATAACATATTCGATCATTAATTTATTCACTATAATATTAATAACTTCTAAATCATTAGTTTTTTATCTATGCATATGAAATAAAACGCAATTAAAAGATAATATTTTTATTTAGATACATAATAATATATACAAATAACAAATTTTAACAACTAGGCCTACGGTAATCCTTTTAATTGTACACATTTACCGAGTTAAAAATCCCCGTCAGTATAGTTAGGTAGGCCTAGATAAAGTCAGTTGTTTTTAAATAGCATGTTTTTAAACAATGTATTTCTGATGTGCATCTAATTAATCTGCCTGGGATTTATCACGGGGGCTTGCTAGTGTATATAATAAATTATGGATAGTAAAACCTGATTGTATGGTACATAGCTTACAATTCGAATCAATAGAATTTGTAGATCTAAAAGGCCTGTAAGCATGATATTAGTCTACTTCCATTTCTTTTCATTTGGCTTTCTCGTTGTTGAAAATAGCATGCAGTTGAAGACATCAAATTTTGTTTGTTAATTTATCCGTATTAAAAAAACAAATATGGTAATATTTTTTTAAAACTAGTACCTTAAAAGTTGTAATAATAGTTTTGGCGCCTAATCTTCGATAAAGTACATGATCCTATGTTTAAATTTCATTGAATTAGATTTACCGTAATAGTCTAGTAAAAACAGCCTTCATAGATTGAGTTTAAATATGCCATTTATCTAGGTTTGCCTAAGTATTTTGTTATAGTAAATTCGTATGTCGCAAATACAATATAACTTATAACTTTTATTAAGAACCTTGATTGCTTCGGTAAATTATTATCGTATTTAGGCCTACTTCTAGTATTTAGACAGCCTAGGCTACTACTGTGCTGTACTAACGAGTGTGGACATGGAAAGAACGCAACCTGCACGGCACAGTGCATTGGTTTTGCCCTGTCACTTATTTTAAATGCATTTCTAAAAACATTGGTCCGCATTTCTTCTCTTGAAAACACGGATGTTCTATTTATTAAAAATAAGTAAGTGTATTTAACAATGGTATTGAAGGATGTTACCAAGGGGATCCACTAGGATTTGAAAGTCGGCATTTCTGAGAAATCGGAGGGTTGATAGTTCCGTAAAACATATTAGTGACACGGCTAGTAAAGCCGTGGCCAACGGCACCAATCTTAGCGCCTGTAAATCTCATGTCCACACTCGTGAGTACTACATAGTATTTTCTGCCCCAATATTTCCCCAGTTTTACAACCATAGCCAACGGATTGACGATGTTTAGTGTTTTTACAATAATCAGCTGTTCTACTGTGATGTAGTCTAACTAAACTTCGGTGTATTGTTTTATTTTTTAGAGACATTGTAAATTAACAGCAGGCCCAGGTTTAAAGTCATTGCAGTGGGTTCTTTTAAACTTTATTACAATTTCTGTTATAGGCCTATCACTTTCATAAACGTAGACATATAATATTCTGTGCAATTTTAGTTTTGAGGCTATGGTCAATCTTCACCTTAAAAGTAAATTAGTTTTACTATTTTCTATAAGTTTCAAGTATGGATATTGAATATTATATCTACCTAGTGAAATGATATATTTCAAAGCTATCAGTCACAATCGTGATACTGTAAAATAATTTATACAACTAGCATGATTATTTATAAATTTTATTTTACGACTAGCCTATTCACAAGTTTTAATGTTAACCTAATTTCTGTCAACTAGGCTAGTGAATATTCAACTGACAAATTTAAATTAACCTACATTTATTTCATTTCCTTACAATAGACTAGTTTTTATTTACTTTTACTTATATTTGTTCGAATCGTACATTTTAGGTATAATCCACTTTCCTCTTTAATCGATTTAATTTGATACATAACTCGATAGTTTTTGAAATATTTATTTTTCATTTGACAACGAGTCCAGAGTTCAGCATGGTTGAGAGGTGTTCTGTGTTTACCTATTTTTTTAACTCTATAAAAAGTGTTTATAGAACACCATTTGAAAAGTGAATTTAAAAATCGTGTTAACCCTAAAGCCTGATACTGTGTAGCAAATTTTAAGATTCTATCCAAATTATAAATTTATAATCCAGGGATATTTGGGGTTTCACCTTGGAATGAGAGATAGTCAGCTATAAACTTGTATAAACCTTTATTTTGACACCCTAAAACTTATCTCAAAACCTACTTATCATAGGGTGTCGCTACAAATATTCCAAGGTCAAAGGTAAAAAAAAATCGATTTTTTACACATTTATTGCAAATATCTCGTTTCCTATGGGTTTTATGCTATTTGTATTAATTATAAATATTGTAGAAGATTAAATTTTCTACAACTATTGTTCAAACATTTTTTTTATATCTGGAACCATTTTCGAGATAGATGGCAGAGCGCGCGCAGTGTTTAACTATTTTTTAGAGTATCATTCGAGGTTAACCTGTAGTCCGATTAAAAACACGCCGTATATTTTGACCTTTGACCTTGGAATATCTGTAGTCGCGGACACCCTACGATAAGTAGGTTTTGAGACAAGTTTTAGGGTGACAAAATATAGGTTTATATACGTTTATAGCTGACCATCTCTCACTCCGAGATACTTGCCCTGATTTGACTAATATTCTTGGAATATTACAATAGTTTGTCTAACGACCACGGTTAGATTTATCAAGATTAGGGTTAAAATAATTGCAAGGTGAGTCATTCGAACTGATAAAAGTTCTCTTCCAATCAACAAACCTTACCTCTCATCCCCCTTCGTCTAGTCTATTGTGACAAACTTGTTTGTCATACCTACTGCACTGTTGTAATGTGCGGGGTTACGAATGAGCAGTAAGGCCGGCCACACACAGAAGCAGACACAGACAGTCATAGTCAAAGACGCCTTTAGTCCTTTCTGTCTGTTTGACTGATATTGACTGATCCTGTGTGGGGGGGATTTAGTCACTGGCATCATGACTCTCCGCAGAGGCCATTTCCATCTGGCCTCCCTCCTTTTTCAGTTTATTTTGCAGTTCTTCCGTACACCAGATTGTTGTATTGTGTGCATTTAGTTCTTGTTGAAAGTTTTTAACCTAACTTTGAAGAGGAGGAAGCGATAGTTATAATGTGGAACTTTATTAATTTGTGTGAAAAGGACACTAATAACATAGAACTTTGGGTACACCCTATAAACGATAAGAGGAATCTAGTAGACTTTATTAAGGAGTTGAAGAGCCATCCCAAGAAATTCGAAAACTACTGTCGAATGAAAGTCGGAAAGTTCGAATGCATCTTGGAAAAAATCCAGGATAAGATTAAAACACACCGCGTGACAAGGAGGGGTTGTGGGGGCACGCATGCGCAGGTGGCTCTGACGGACAGTGTCTGATAGCTTTTGACTAAAGTTGTCTTTTAAGGGAGCTGCGCCAGTCAAAGAAAAACGTCTTTAGGCGTCTGTTTGTGTCTGTTCGTCTAGTTCGATGCAGTGTGTGGGGCGACCCCATAACCACCCTTGCTAAATCCCTCGTTTTAGTCGCTATTAGTCAAAATGACTAAACGTGACTGACCGTGTCTGATTCTGTGCGTGACCAGTCTAAATAGCTTAGAACTAAAATCCTTCTAGATTATTATTCTGACTTCTGTAGGCGTGGGGGTGAAGAGTTCATTGTTAGAGGTGAGTTTCGTACATTACGCATTCATTTTTTACTACTGAGAATCGCAATTTTCATTACTTTCTGGAAATACATTTAAAATAAGCTAATAATTTAAATTAATTATAGGTTAAATTAATTTTGAGGTCATGCCTATAATTTAGAAAATGTATACTTATAAACTAATGGAATATTTTAACGTTCAAATTACTTGGGTTTATTCTAAGATTTGTTTAATGATTTTTTTTGTATAAGACACACTTTTCTGTGAATACATTTAAAACAAGCTATATTAAAAACAAGTTTGAATTAATTGAGGTTATGCCTAAAGTTTTTAACATTTGTGCTTATGAACTGATGTAATATTTTGTTGTTGAAATTACTTGGGTTTATTTTAAAATTTGTTTAATGGTTTTTTTTTCTTATAATACACGCTTTTCTGTAAATACATTTAGAACAAGCTAAATTTAAAGTAATTCTGGATAGGCCTATAGTTTTGAACATTTGCGCTTATGAACTGATGTAATATTTTGTTGTTGAAATTACTTGGGTTTATTTTAAGATTTGTTTAATGATTTTTTCTTATAAGACACGAATTTTTGTGAGTACATTTAAAACAAGCTATATTAAAGTAAGTTTGAATTAATTGTGGTTAGGCCTATAGTTTGAACATTTGTACGTAAGAACTAATGTAATATTTTAACGTTGAAATTACTTGGGTTTATTTTAAGATTTGTTTAATAATTTTTTCTTATAAGACACGAATTTTTGTGAGTACATTTAAAACAAGCTAAATTATTAAAAGTAATTCTGGATAGGCCTATATTTTTAAACATTTGTATGTATGAACTGATGTAATATTTTATTCTTGTGTTGAAATTACTTAGGTATATTTTAAGATTTGTTTAGTGATCTTTTTTATAAACGCTGCGTACTAGTGTAAAAAATAATTTGTCTGATATTAATTTAATCTAGAAATTAAATCATGTAAAAATCAAAGTGTTTGTTAAAGTTTAGGCCTACAATAGGACACCTCGCCGTATTGCATTAAAACAAATAGCCTGAAGTTCTAACTTAACAGTCTCTAGTCACAGTATGTGTTAGGTTGCTAGTAAAAAAGGTCGTCGTTTACAAACATATCAGTTGGACATTCTAAAGTCAAGTTTTCTAGTGCTTTTTCCAAACGACCGTCTTAATTATTAAAGTGAGTAAAAATTATAAATAGTACAAATAATTTCTTACCAATAATTATTATTACCTATATTGTTCTTAAAGTTAAAAAAAAATCAGATAATATATAGGTAGTCAGGTGATAGCTGTGTTAAAAACGTTTTGGTGATAACCTACTTGGTTGGGCTACTAGTAACAACTTAACAAAACATTCATGCTTATTAAAAGAAATTGCAGTTTTTCGTGCACAAGTACCGATTTTTGAAACAAATTTTAAAATATTTATTTACCCAAGAGCATGGTACTAGGAAACAAAATTAAATAAATATGCACTATGATGTCACTAGGACCATGTAGTTGTAGTTCGTGGTTTGCATATGCCCGTACATTCAATACTGCTTACGGCGTTTATTAAATTTGGCCTAAGCCAAACACTTTTATATCTCACAGATGGATGAGACTATAGATAAAATAAATGTTCATATTCGCTGTTGGTGAGTTGCGGCCCAAACCTCATTTTGCGTATGAGTTGCGGCCCAGACCTCATTTTGCGTATGAGTTGCGGCCCAGACTGAAAAAAAGTTTTGTACGAGTTGCGGCCCGAGTATAAACAGGTTAATTGCGGCCAAGGATATGGTTGGTTTATTGGTACATAAAATAAGCGTACATAATTTAAGAAATCAGTTTATTGAGTTAGTTTGGTTTGCATTCCATTGTACATAAGTTTATTGTGTTGGCAAAAATTTATCGGCCAGAGTAAGTAAAAAGTAAACATACTGTGACTAAATACTATAGGTGAGATCCTTTTAGTTTTAATTATATAATGTGATAATAACGTAATATAATCATACTGTTATCGGCAACATACTGTGACTAAACAGTATAGGTTAGTACCTCTGGTTTTTTTTTAATTCTAATTATATAATGTGATAATAACGACGAAATATTATAATCATACTGTTATCGGCAACATACTGTGACTAAACAGTATAGGTTAGTACCTCTGGGTTTTTTTTTATTCCCTTACTTGGAATATCTTCTTTCCTTAACTCTGCTTTGATTAGATTAGAAGTCCTAACACTAATTTCTTCAACTGCTTTTCGTTTTAAGTTATTATTTAGCTTTTGCCTATTCATACTTGGGCCGCAACTCGTACATTGGTCGGGCCGCAACTCACCTGTCTCTCTTGGAGAGATTAGTGTCCCATCCGCAACTCACCTTTAGCCTTCATATTAATGCTATCGATGATTGGGCTGTTATAATAGGCATGGTTTAACTTTGAATCACAGTAAAACTAAATCTATATGTATCTGTTCTAAAAGACTCGCAAACAAAATTGATTTAAGTAGTGGGCCGAAACTTATAATAAAAAGCAATTATTTGCCTTATTGTTCTAAAGTAAAACATCTTGGTATCACTATATAAACAATACTCTAAGCTGGACAGACCATGTTATTGACACGTGCAATAAAGTATTTGCTGGCATGCATACTCTAAAGAGTAAAAGATTGCTTGCAGTTTAATGTTAAGAGTGCAGCTGGTGAAAACAATATTTTTTCCATATTTTAACTATTGTGATAAGTACTGTTATTAATGACATGACTGAAATTAGCTAAAAAACTTCAGCGTGCTAAAAATTATTGTTTACGGTTCTTTCTTGACCTAAAATGTGACGATCATGTGACAAAATATTATAATCAAATTTCAATTCTAAAACTTTGTTTTTTTCGAAATTATCATATTTTGTTGTTATTACACGCTATTCTGCTCACTGGATTGCCTCGCTATCTGGCAGAAAGGTTTGTATTTAGCTCAAATGTAAATGCTAGCGACACACGACGAGCAGCTTCATTATTACTTATACCCAGGCACAGAACTGAGATATTTGATAAATCTTTCACTGTGACGGCAAGTAAGCTCTGGAATTCATTGCCGGAGAGTTTGAAATGCGTCAATGACCGTGTTCAGTTCAAGAAGAAGGCTCTGGGTTCTGCGACAGTTTTGGGTAGTTTCGGGCGTTCGGGCAGGTTTTGAGGCATGTTCTTGAATGTGTGGTCTTGTGCCGAACATGGCAAAGTTATGACGTCATAAAATTTAGTACCTAACTGCTGATTTTTTCAGAATCGTTTATAAAATATATATATAACTAAGTGGTAACCTTGTCCGACAAAGTTTTCGGGGCATACTTGTTGTCGGACGCCTTAAAGTTAAGGGTTTCATGCAACCCTTATATTTATGACCTAACATACAATTTTTATTTTATATTTTTTGTAATAATACTTCAAACACATTGAACCATTTATCCGACAATAATATTGGGGATTTTCGGAAAAAAAAACGAAAAACATACTAATTTAGAATATATTAAAAGTAGC
>JAGFPH010000256.1:156851-169871 GCA_018207615.1 Philaenus spumarius | reverse complement strand
GATTATAATATTTGTATAATTATAATATTTCGTCGTATTATCACTTTATATAATTATAATTTAAAAAAAACCTAACCTAACCTAACCTAAAACTCTTCTATAGAAATTAGTTTAGAGTCGTACTCTATGCATTTAATCTTACCCCTCCCCTGAATCACTTCCGCTCTGGGGAGTCGACTGGCCCTCGGCCCTACCTGGCTTTTTTGACATTTTATGACCCCCACGGCAAAAGATCGGCTGGCCCTCGCTCCGTTTTCCCTTGGGAGACCGGGGCTTCGGGGTGTAGATGCCGGCGTGGGCGTCTAGGAGAAACCAGAGGTGTGCCAGCCAGGTGGACGTCAAGGCGAGGAAGCTGAGCTGTCCGATTATCAGAGCCACTAGGACAGAGTAAAGGTGATGACACAGTTTTTTTGGATAAAAGGGATATTTGTTTTATGCAAATTCTGGATTAGAATCAGTTTCTGTGGGTTGATCTATTGGGAGAGTTAAATATATATTTAAAAGAATTCATATTCGGGGAGTAGAAATTTGTACTCAGTTTTGCCAGTTATGTAAGCATAAGTTATTCATAAGAGGTTCACTGTAATTATATTATTACATAGTGTAGAGATTAAATGGATGTAGAGCTTTCAGAATAAAATAGATGTTTATATGTATTGGCCTACTTATATGTGTGATATATGTTTCTACCCTCTCACTAAAGTTAGGGCCAAGTGAGTAGCCCCTTCGTAATAAATTGTAATAGCCCCCCTTCGTAATAAATGGTGGAGGCGGCGGGCAACACATGTTCACATGTGGTGTGGGCGCCGGGCGCCCTTCGTAATAACAAGTATAAATACATGTTAAATAGGTCTACCATTCAATGCGTTTACTAAGTCATTTTACACACATAAATGATTACGGTACCAAAATCTGCATTGTTAAGGAAATAAATTGCACAGTTTTCTCCATTTCTCTTACACACATTACACGTTTTAATGCACACCGCTCATTTGTAGTAGATATAGCCTATAGATCTGTGAACATCTGTATGTAACTTTGTAAATGAAGTGATTGGCTAAAGTGAGTATTTATTAGATTTTAGATGCTGCTATTAAATAAAAGTTTTAAACAAATACAAGAAAAGGAAATGGTGTAAAGAAATTTTCTATCTGTTACTACAATCCTTATACTGTAGTTTGTATTTTAAAGTTGTAGATGACTTTCGTGCAGTTCAGTGAACCCTAGCTTCTTTTGTTTATCAACAGATTCCTTTCATCCATATTTTTTATTAACCATTCGATATTAAAGTATATAATATTCTTAAAAACAACACTTATAAATCTCAAACTTTGAGGTAAACTCAAATATGAAAGCAATAGATTTGACAATAAATGCGGATTTAAATAAATGATGTGTGCACATTTAATTGCCTGAATGTCGACCACTTTGCTCATGTCAAAATTTTGTTAAAAGCAATTGTGCACGCAAAATGGCGTTAGGTAATTTGTCATTTGTTACTGGGTCGAGTTGACATTTTATGCGGAAAATATGTGAACTACGTTTTACATTAATTGTATTTACCTTTTCAGTCAGTTTAAAGTAATCATATTTGATTCTTAATTAGCTACGGCCGTTTCATCTACACAGAGACATCATCAGGCTTCGTGCTTGTCATGAATATAAAACTTCACACATTAAAAACACAAACACAATAAACATTTAAAAAATATAAAATTCACTGATTTTACTATATGATTTTTAATAAATATAAGTTTTGGATTCATATGCATCCTACTACTTTGTCTTCATTCAGTTGACTGTATTATTATTATCCTATTTTTATTGAATTATCTTGCACAAGGAATTAAGTGTGTCATATATTGCGTTGGAGGCAAAGTTCAATTTGCCATTTAGTAGAATGTCAGGATCTTGTTTGTTGTGGGAATACATTTGGAACTCTTCAATATATCTAGCAATTTTCCCTTTCTGCACTTATGAAGAATTTTAAGGCTGGAATCGATATTTCTGTAATCATGGTTATGGTCTATAAGATGTTCTGCATATTTAGACCTTTGGTTTAATGATGTGTTATAGCTCATTAGGTGTTCTTTGAATCTTTGTTTGAAACTTCTACCTGCCTGTCCTTTATATAATTTATTACAGTCATTACATGAGAGTTGGTATACTCCTCCTTCATATAAATCATCTGTAGTGGTTCTGGATCTATTTCTATTTATTACATTCTGGAGTTTATTACTAGTACGGCATGTTAAATAGTATCCTTGTTTGCGCTCTTTTGTGCAACTACGTTTTGACATATCTTTTGCGCATGTCTATGTTTGCTGTCTATGTTATATTTATTTCAGCTAATTTTATTTATTTGTATTTATTGAGCCCATCGAGTGGTATACCAAATTAAAGGCGGTGAACTGGCGAGTTCATAATTATGTATTTTATTTTTTACAAAAATCTTTGCTACATTTTTTGGGGAAAAAATAAAAAATCGCTGCACTCTCACAATCTTGTAAAATAATGCTGGTCACAAACGATACGAAGGTAACGAAAAGGCCGATGAACTGCCACGGAAAGGAGCTAGAATAACTGAAACTGCAGCTCTATACTGTTTAAACAATCGAACAGAATCAGAGATCAAAGATCGCTGGAGAAAATTCTCAACAAGGAAACAGAGTCATCGGTTGAATCTGATCAGAAACTTTCACAAAGCAAACGAAACCAAAGGAAAATCGTAAGCTTCATAACTGGACATGGAGCTTTAAGAAAACCCTGATCTGAATAATATGGGCTTATACCAAGGAAATTTTAAATGCAGATTATGTAGCCAACACTTGGAAACTGCAGAGCACATACTGTTGAAAGGCGAAGCATTATAAAAAATGCTAATGCTAGCATTATAGAGCGAAGAAGGCTATCGATCTACGGTCCAAATGAATTTCCAACAGAGATCAGTAATCTAGCTAAGCAAATTCTATACCTAATCAAGGGTGTAGAATTAACATAGGTAGCAGGGCAGTACTGGCACCCCCTTCTAAACTCTAAAGCTGGCCATACAGGCCTGTCAGTCCTGCCGGAAGCTTTATCGGAAGTACGGTTCATCGCTGAACTGAAGACCTTATCTTCGATCCGGATGCCTGTACACGCACATTGTTGAACTTGTTTAAAAAATCAGTTGAAATCTGTTCAGCAAGCAGTGCAAATTCCACTTGAAGACGTTGATTCACTCTCGGTTCTCGCGGAACTTGAGTCTATATAAAAAAAACGTAAAGTTTGGTGTAAAAAGTGGTTGTTGAACAGAAACACTTTTTCTCACATTCACCTCTTGAACGAATACAAATTTTTAGAGTAATTTTTGTTTTATTTTATGCGTAATAAAACTGTTTTTAATTATTTTATGCACTGGTATTTACAAGTACAGTACTTGATTTTATTCATACGAATATTATGAATGATTATTTGAAGTGTCCTTTCACTTGAGTAATTGTTTTCAAAAGCAATGGTCTCGAGTATGGCTTGACTGACGGGGTAACGGCCAGAGTCTACAGTTTGGCCGTTACCCCACTCACGCTCCGGTTGGACTGCAGACTGCTACGGCTGACTGACGGGCCAGCCGGATGCCACTCACTTTCCGGTCGCCTTCGGTCGGTGGTTTCATCCTGCAGGACCAACAGGCCGGCCGGATCGTGTATGGTCAGCTTAAGAAATTAAATTAAATATTAATTAATGAAAAATGCCAACAATTTGGACGAAGTTTCAGTTTTCACAAAACGTCTGAGGAGGATGTGTAAATTTTTGATTGTGGAACCCTTCAAAATAACCGGCGGCCGACGCCAACAACCAACCATCCACACTAGCATAAATAGTGACACCGGACATTAACGGGTGGAACCGAGTGCATATGATTCTTTCTAGTCAAGGGGGAGGGTGCTGCATGTTGTATATGTATACAGTTCCGGTCCAGCACCTGTACCCGCCCACGGTTGTAATTAAATTAAATTAAATTACATTACTCGATTCAATGTTTGAGCTGTATAGTTTTTCTATCGCAAACAATCTAATTTTTAAATGTATTCATTTAAACCATTTAGAATTTGATTTGAATATAAACTACAGTACTGTATACATAATGTAAATACCAACACAGACAAAATAATTCGATCACCCATCTGAACCGGTGGTGTGAGTTGAGCGAATTTCCAAAATTAAGTTTATAAGTTTTAAGGTTTCTGAAGGCGCTGAATAGTTGCCGAAGTGTACGAAATAGGCGTATATTATTATAGAATTTGTTTGCACCTCAGCCTCCAGTCCCGGCTCAAGCGCTGCTTCGTGCCGCCCGCAGTGAAAAAACTCGCCTTGCGAATTTGCACCTCGACCTTGCGGCCTTGGATTATGGACGGCTTCACTTCGCTCAGAGCGGACAAACTACCTTCACGAGTTGCATCCCAGGCGCCGGCCTTGGATCGAAAGCTGTTTCTACGGTAAAATAATCCACGTGAATTTGAATCGTGTAGCATTGTAGTTAGATTCGGCTATTTACTCTACAAATCCGTAACTCTGAGTTAAAAGTATATATTTACTAGCTGCCCGATCCGGCTTTGCACGGATAGCCAAATCAAAGTTAAATGTATATTAACAAAAAAATATACCAATAAATATATTACACTATGTATTTCTTATGGGGATTTTAAGTAACCTTGACCCCCCCAAATCCCCCTAAAATTTCTAATTTTTGTAAACCCTTTCTTAGGGAGCACCTAGGGCCCTTGAGGAAGCTACCTACCAAAGTTCATTCCAATCCGTTCTGTAGTTTTTTTTAGTAACTTTGAACCCCCCTAAAATTTCGAATTTTTTTAAAACTTTTTGTAGCGAGCACCCAGGACCCTAGTAGAAGCTACATACCAAATTTCATTCCAATCCGTTCGGTGGTTTTTGAGATTTCGTGATGAGTGAGTCAGTGAATGAGTGGTATTTCGATTTTATATACAGGGTGGAACAGAGTTAGTGTTAAAAACTTCGGGAAATGGTTCTATGGGTCAAAATAAATAAAAAAACAAGAATAATATTTTTTTCGAAAAACGCTTCATTTTCCAAATATCCGCCATTTTTTTCCGAAAAACAAGAATAAAATTTTTTCGAAAAACGCTTCATTTTCCAAATATCCGAAATTTTTTCCTTTTACTAAATAATTAATATTTAGAGAACGGTTTAACCGACTGAGTTCAAACTTGGCATGAAGTTTAACCTAACAATGATCTATCTTAAGAAAAATAAGCGATTATATCTAATCATGTATGTTAAAATGGCGGCTGTTTGACTATTTCAAACCTAAATTATTCAAAACCCGTACATTTTAACAAAAAATGTCGACACTTTTTTTGTAGCCCTTTTGATTCCCTGTCGGTTGGTGTAACTGTTAAAACAATCGAATGAAGGATAAAGCTAAGTTATGTGTAATAATTGGTTTATTCAACCCGGCATCCTACACCAACACAGTAAATACTACAATATTGTATGTATTTGCTGTCATTATCTTTAACTGTACTATTCTTCATCCGATTGTTTTGGAAGTTAAATCATCCGATAGGGAATTAAAAGGGCTACAAAAAAGGTACCTTGCAATTTTTTGTTTAAATGTACGGTTTTTGAGTAATTTAGGTCTGACATTTTCAAACAGCCGCCATATTAAAGCGCATGATTGGATATAATCGCTTATTTTCTTAAGATAGATCATTGTTAGATTAAACTTCATGCCAAGTTTGAACTCAGTCGGTTAAACCGTTCTCTAGATATTAATAATTTAGTAAAAGAAACAAAATGGCGGATATTTTGAAAATGAAGCGTTTTTAGAAAAAATATTATTCTTGATTTTCTATTTATTTTGACCCATAGAACCATTTCCCGAAGTTTTTAACACTAATTTTGTTCCACTCTGTATACAGGGTGATTTTTTTAAATGGGCCACCATTGGCATCTCAGAAACTATAAAAGTTACAACAATCTTTAAATGGGGGACCTTCCCTACTTTTTCCCTTTGATTAAAACTACAATATTAACATTTTCAAAAACTCCGCCATTTTTCCAATATGGCGGCCAACTTCATTTTTTCAAATGGAAACCCCCGCTTTTTATGTTGAATTTCGATTAAAGATACAAATTTAAGACATTTTGATTCTTTTGTATTTTTTCCTAAACCCAACCGTTTATGAGCTACAGCCTCTCAAAAATTTTCTATTTTATGTGATTTTTTTAATTGGGCCACCATTGAGATCTCAGAAAGTATTAATTTTACAGCTAACTTTAAATGGGGAACCTTTCCTTGTTTTATGAGAAATTAAAAAGTATGTAGTTAAAATATTTCTAAATGGCCGCCATTTTCCAATATGGTGGACAACTTTGAAATTTCTTATGGAAACCCCTACTTTTTATGACGGATTTAGGGTTTACATGCAATTGTAAGACTGTTTTATTCTTGGTGTTGTTTTAATAAACTTAACCGTTTAGCCGCTAGGAGCGCTGAAAGTTTCAGAAACTCTTATTTCAACATTTATTAAAGAGGCATGTTTTACCATTTGCAAACAATAAAATTTTACTCAAAGGGTAATATTTTGTACAGTGAAAAGTTAAAAAGCTGATGTAGTTTCACAAATACTTAATTTTATACAAAAAATTTGCTTAAATTACTGTTAAAAAAATCACCTCTCCTACCCCACCCTACAAGTTACAGTGAATCTGTTTAATAATTTAAATATGTTTGTGAGAAAGTATGTGCCAGTTATTGATACCATTTATTTAACAATAATTTAAGTAGGCTTTTTTGTATAAAATAAAATATTTGTGAAATTGACACAGCTTTTTAACATTCCACTGTACAAAATATTGCACTTTGAGTTACATTTTATTATTTGCAAATGGTAAAACATGCCTCTTTAATAATTGTTGAAATAAGAGTTTCTGAATATTTTAGCGCTCCTAGCGGCTAAACGGTTTAGTTTATCAAAAAAACACCAAGAATAAAACTGTCTTACAATTGCATGTAAAACCCAAATCCGTCATAAAAAGTAGGGGTTTCTATAAGAAATTTCAAAGTTCACCGACATATTGGAAAATGGCGACCATTTAGAAATATTTTAACTACATATTTTTTAATTTCTCATAAAACAAGGAAAGGTTCCCCATTTAAAGTTAGCTGTAAAATTAATACTTTCTGAGATCCCAATGGTGGCCCAATTAAAAAAATCACATTAAATAGAAAATTTTTGAGAGGCTGTAGCTCGTAAACGGTTGGGTTTAGGAAAAAATACAAAAGAATAAAAATGTCTTAAATATGTGTCCTCAATTGAAATTCAACATAAAAAAAGGGGTTTCCGTTTTAAAAAATGAAGTTGGCTGCCATATTGGAAAAATGGCGGAGTTTTTGGAAATGTTAATATTGTATTTTTAATGTAAGGGAAAAATTAGGGAAGGCCCCCCATTTAAAGATTGTTGTAACTTTTATAGTTTCTGAGATGCCAATGGTGGCCCATTTAAAAAAATCACCCTGTATAGATTATGGGCTGCAAACGCCATTTATTCCGATATTTAAGCATTTGCAGTTTGCAATTATTGTGTAAATATAGTTTATCATAAAAGAAACCAAGAAATTATATAACTATTACGTTTATTATATTTTTATGTTGTTCATATCTGTGTTAGTTTTGTTTATTTTACTTTTAAATATTTTATTTATAATACGTAGGCCTATTTATAAGTACTTTTGAGTATTTTACTGCTATTCCTTAAATCTATGTACAGTTTAAATGCGTAAAATGTCACCAGTATCTGGATGACATACTAATTAAAAAATACTAATTAGAGCTCTGGACGCATATGCCTAAGTGGGCGCTCTCTACAGGAGTATAGCCCGGCCCTGATAGGTAGAGATATGAGGAAGAACACAGCAATTCTTAAGGCCGAGGAATATAGAGTAAATCCCATTTCCAATACCGTACTAATAAATACAAAGTGCAAAAAAAGAGTGTAAAAATAAGAAATATAAGAGTGTAAATAAGAAGCTACTAAGTTTTTAGTATGTTAAGTTCCATCTTTACAAGACACTGTACATGTTGGACGAAGTAATTCCTAGCCGATGCATACAATAGTTCTAATGTAAAAACAAAAATGTATTTAAACTATTTTTCATTTCATTTTACAATTATTGCTCAGGCCTACATAAAATTACAACTAAGGCCTAACTGGAAAAGGATCGCGCGACCGTGCGACGGCAATGGTCGGTCGAACCCATGGTGGAACGACTAACTGTTAGGCCCAGTCCTAGCTGGACGACGAAAAATCTGTCGGTCGTCCGTGCGAGCGAATCTTGTCTGACGACGGAATTGAGTGTCCACAGTGGGCCGTGCAGTCGTCGCAGCAACTGACGACAGTCCCTCTCCAATGACATGTTCACTGTTCAAGGCCTACAATCGCACTAGTCGGTCTGACGAACCGCACGACCAAAGACAGTCTTTGATCGGTTGGTCTGTTATCCGGCGCCGTTGGCCGCATCGTCGTTCGCCCAGCTAGGACGCTCTCACGCTTATCCACATGTTTGAAATCTTTTGGTGCGACGGATTCGCTCGCACGGACGACCGACCGATTTTTCGTCGTCCAGCTAGGACGGGGCCTAGTGGTTCCACCATGGATCACATCGCATGTTGATTGCACGATGAAAATTAGCGTCGTAATACCGAACGCCTATTCACGCAAACGATCAACACACATCGCGCGACTACCTATGTGCGCAGTCATTGTTTTCTTCCCAAGCAGAAATGACATGTAGAAATGAAGATGCCGTATTTTTGCTGGGAAATTGGTATTTCTCGTCACTTCTTGCAGCAGAATCTACTCAGAAGGAAAGGAAATAGTTAAACTCGGTGAGTTTCACCATCTGTATCATGAACTGCGAAGTCAACAGGACATATTTTACCAATATACCAGAATGTCAACTTCAAAATTCGATCACATTTACAAAGAAATTGAACAAGTTTGCAGCCACAAATTTCTAAAAAACGAGAGAGAAAAACATGTTTTGAGAATTTTCTAGAAAATCGCAACGTAATACCTTATGAAGCTTTCCTTTGAAATTAATGTTTACATTTTCAAGTTAACTTACAAATACATAATTTAATCAAGTCAAATTATGCAATGTTGTGCAGTTTATCCCATAAAATAGGGTTCATTATCATTTCATTAATCAAATGTTCTTCAAACTTCATCTTCCAAAACGTTTAGCATGAAAAAATCAAACTAGTTTGTTTTTAAGAGATCAGGCGTTTGGTCGTCGCGTGGAACACTCGAAATGATTAACTGATTAGGAAACATCCCCTCTTAAGATTAGGTTTCTTTCAAAGTGACGGGACGATGTAAGAGGGGCGATTTCGAAAGAAAGCAAAGCGAGCGTTCTCTTCCATCGCGCGAGCACATTTTCAGCTCAAAAAGGACACGCTACTTCATTGTTTACGTTTGATTTTTCCATCGTCCGTCTAAGCTATGTCCCTTCTGTTACTTACTGTTTAGTTATATTTCGGTCGAGGGGGGGGGGGGGGGGATTGTAAATAGCGGCGCGCTTTCGTCGGTTTCCGAAACATACACGGAACATGAAGCATTTTACATGGGAATCCTAAATTTTCTGCGGAAAAAGTGATCGCTAAGAAACGTTTTTTCCAATTCCACGCGAAACAGTGAAAAGTAAGAAACATTATTTCTCCCAATAAAAACGTCTATGAATCCGAAATTAAAACCTGTGTATTCGGGTCCAGGGACGTCGATATGGGGGAGGGGGCAAGGAGGCGTTACCCCCAACAATCTTAAAATTTAAAAAGTTGGGACATTTGAGATTTTGAAAAAAAGGAATTTTAATTTTTGGATTAAATCGCACTCAAAAACCATAAAAAACTCCAACTTGGAGTTTTGGTTTCGAAAGTTTAAGTTGTCAATTACAACATTCACAAATAAAGCAAGTTATAATTTCCAATCCAAAAATGTTGGGCAAATCCAAATATTTCTGTTCCAAATAAATACATTGTCTTCTTTTAAATGGTGTTCTGGTAAATTTAGTTCCAACCCTTGTTATTGCCAGACCAGTGTTGCTAGATTGGGTTTTTTTCCCGAAATGGGGAAATTTTTAAGTGTGCGGCAAATATTGGAAAACGAAAATGGTAGGGAAATATGGAGAATGTTTTTCAATAATGTGGTGAACATGTTAAAATTCTTGTAAAATATTAAAAACTCTTAAAGTACTCAATATAGCACCTGCAGGGTTAAAACCCCTACTTAGAGAAGTCCATTTTTCAAAAGAAATCTGAGGGTGAGCCTCCAGGGCTCATCTCCACTTAGATATATTCCACACAACATAACCCAAAGCACGTTTCTGCGCGTTTGGAACCCCTACACAAAAGTTGGGAAATATGGTCAAAATGTTCAGTAAATTTTAGTTCCTCCCCCCCCCCCAGTAATTTGTTGTAGCAACGTCCCTGTTCATTTTTAAAGTGCTAGGGTAAAACAAGTTGTTGAAAATTGTTTATATAACTGCAAAAATACTTTCTAAAAAAAGTTAGCAAAGCAAGGGCATTTCGCTGGTAAATGTTTTATTAAATAATTTTATCAATACGACTATAATACTACAACACGGTTAAATTTGACTATTTCTTCTAAAACCATTCATTAGATTTTTCGTTTGCGGGATTTGGCCTACAGGGTATTTAAACAAATGTGTCCGAATAATTCACATAAGTGTTTATTGCATCATTTACGGTAAAAACATTCCAATAATCATAGGCCCTAAAATGCTCCGTTTTCCGCCTGGCCGCCATTTGTTTTACTAAAAACTTTGTATCTTTAGAACGGTTCAAGGGATCGATTTGAAACAAAATTGGCGTTTCAAAATGGCGGCCATTAAACAATTTTAAATGAGAATGATTCAATACCTATTGTGTCTTGTGATTCCTGTATAAAGTTAATGACAGAGATATTCAACATAAAAGGTTTTAAACTAATTTAAACTTCCGCCATTTTGTAATTGGTGGTTGGAAAATTTGGATTATCTTTTTGTTGTTTTGACCTTTATGTTATTTCAACTCCCCGTATTGAAATGAAATTTGTATATATGAAATGAAATGAAAATGCTTTATTTTGCAACAAAAATAGGCTACCACAATATTTGGTGAAATACTAATAGTTCTTCACAATGCACTACCTAACACAAATATTTTCAAAGCATAGCTGATTAGGCTGTCTGCTTGGTCGGGATACTGTTAGCGAATAAGGTGCCCTTTATCTCATTTCATCGTGTGTTGCGAGCATCGAGGTAAACTTGATTGGCAGATCCATTGTCAGAAGACAAGCCGGCGATCGGTGGTTGCGTTTTTGACTTTGAAGGCTGAATGGGCAAAAAAAGTCTCGCCCAGCATTACTCTAACATTGTCTCGATAACTTTCTTAGACGTTTTAACGCATTTTTATAGTTAATTATATTTCTTAATGACATGATTAGTTTGAAATAGTTAATACAAAATTATCATTAGATAAATATACACATGAATCATGGTTGCCCATATGATATTTTCTAGGGGGGGGGGGGCGGGACCGAGGTATGGGGCTTAACCATAGCCTTCTCTAGTATAAGGCCGCGGCGAGCGAAATCTGGCAACGCCGCACACTAGGCCAAGGTCGGCCGGCTCCCACCATTAGTTTGCACTGCTAGACGGCGCATCATCAGTGATTAACAGAGATATGTAGTACTACTCCATACAATATGTAGTACCATTTAATGGAAAAACGGTGATAAAATATTATCGAACATATAATAGCGAATGCCAGTGAAAGAAATTAACGCCCGAACATAATTAGCGCAAATTTTATTAAATAATGCCATTTAAACGTAATTTAAGTACCACAATGAATGTCCGTGAAATAAATTGAAGCCCAAATACAATATGTGTGACCATTTAATGAAAAACCGGTGTTAAAATATTATCGAACATACAATAGCAAATGCCAGTGACAGAAATTATCGTCCGAACATAATAAGCGCAAATTTTATTAAATAATACCAATAAAACGTAATTTAAGTACCACAATGAATGTCCGTGAAATAAAATGACGCCCAAACACAATATGTAGTACCATTTAATGAAAATCCGGTGTTAAAAATATTATCGAACATACAAAAGCAAATGCCAGTGAAAGAAATTAACGTCCGAATAATTAAAATAAAATTAAACTTAAAATATTTTCTTAGGTCACTTTATATTCCTGAAAAGTGTAATCTCTTTGTTCGAATAAAATATATTTGAAATAAACCTTGTTGTTTCATCCAACCCGTTTACAAAGTTCCCTACACCTATATATATAATAGTAATTTTATCATAAACTCAATTAGTTCAAACAAATTCTGTTTTTAATACAAATTTATATCGCTTGTGCATAATACTCAGGGCTGGAAGTAAGTGGTGAATATTATACGTTTATATAAACATCTATTTTTTATTATTTAGTAATACAATTTGTAACATTGTAAGCACCATTTCATGCTAAAAATGAATCCACTAAACTGATTTAATTTTCATTACTTTTAATGTGAATAAGCGCAGTTTTGTCAAAATGTTGAACGTTTTACCGCTGGCGTCAATGCCCGGAGTGGGCCGAGGGTGGGGGTGAGATGCGGCGTTGCCACATCGAAGGCCGCGGCCTTATACAGAGAAGGCTATGGCTTAACACGTTCACTACTAAGGACGCACATGTGAGCTTGACACTGAACACAATGAGAAGCGGCCGACGCACAGTGCATTGCAATCCAACCCCCCGTATTGGGAGTATTTCCAAGACACAGAGCATTGCGAGCTTCGCACGCCAACCCCCGTATTGGGAGTATTTCCAAGACAAAGAGCATTGCGAGCTTCGCACTCCAACCCCCGTATTGGGAGTATTTCTAAGACACAGAGCATTGCTAGCTTCGCACTCCAACCCCCGTATTGGGAGTATTTCCAAG
>JAGFPH010000256.1:138954-156751 GCA_018207615.1 Philaenus spumarius | reverse complement strand
AGAGCATTGCGAGCTTCGCACGCCAACCCCCGTATTGGGAGTATTTCCAAGACACAGAGCATTGCGAGCTTCGCACTCCAACCCCCGTATTGTGAGTATTTCCAAGACACAGAGCATTGCGAGCTTCGCACGCCAACCCCCGTATTGGGAGTATTTCCAAGACACAGGGCATTGCGAGCTTCGCACTCCAACCCCCGTATTGGGAGTATTTCCAAGACACAGAGCATTGCGAGCTTCGCACGCCAACCCCCGTATTGGGAGTATTTTCAATACACAATGCATTACGAGCTTCGCACGCCAACCCCCGTATTGGGAGTTTTTTCAATACACAGAGCAATGCAGCTCATGCTTGAACTCTTGTAAAAAATAAAATAAGTATATGTAAAATCAAACGGCACATAACATTTAAAACATATTTTAGTGCTCATCTCTTTAAAGAAAAATACCTGACTATAATTAATATTATACATATTTCTCTGGGAGCTAGGAGGGGGGGGGGCGTGGCTAAGTTTATGAATAAGTTTACCTTTTATACATTACTCACCATTTATCCGGCTTTCAAATGTCTACCAACATCTAAATAACGGTACAAAATATTTGATATTGAAGTAGAATACAATAAATTTAAAAGTCATATAACAACCAAGCATATTTTATTATATAAAACAAATTCTTATTGTAGAGGGACAAAAAACAAAATTACATATTATGAAAAAAAATAGCATTCTTTAACTTTTATCTAATACCTACATTTTTTGTTTACATCTCCAGTTGTTTGTTTCTTTGCCCAATGATCTTAAAAAATACTTTACACACAAACTTAATGAAAAACATTGTTTGGTGTGCCAGAAATTCGTCATTTGTAACACTGCCTTTAAAAACATTTCCTATGAAGTGATTAAAAACTTTCAACGTTAATTTACGGGATCTTTCATTTGGGTTAATCGAATGCAGCTTAAGTCTATCGGTATATTTCACTATTTTCAATACATCTTCATAAGACCTGATCAACTTCCCTTTCGATATAGAGCCTGTAAAATGCGTAAGAGGTCTCAGAACACAGTTTTCAGCATGCAGAATCGCGCTGCAATCTTCACGTGTTATTTTCTTTTCAATTTGTCTAACAATCACCCCACAAATAAAATACGGCACATTAGCTTTGTAACTAGATACCTCGTAAATTTCCATAATTTTCAGCTGCATCATTGATTTCGTTATCATAAGAAAACTCATTGCCCACATTAGTCCATAGCTCTATGACAACAATTTTTGCTGTTGGGTCAAACCAAGGCCGGCTCTACTACAGGCCGGAAGGCTGCCCCCTTCCACCCTGCGCTACGTCATAGCAGCAGTGTCACACGTGTCAAGTTATTTGTCAGTCCTCCCCTCCTGGACTGTTGTTTGTGTAAGAGTCTGCCTTGAATGTGTGCATAAACTAGATTTATTTTTTTCGTAATTAAGTGTAAATGTTTCCACAATATTCCGCCTGTGTAGACAAATGAGTGGTTCATCATACGACGTGACTATGACTCAGATATTGGAATCTGAAAAGAAACAGAAAACGCTCAGTCTAATAAAATTTACCTCCTCCATTAAGGGGCAATTTTCCTTGAAGGAAATTTTTTTGGTATTAGACAATAATTATACAGAAGATGACGATGCTGACTATTCGATTTGCGAAGAATTTAAAGACGCCGTAGAACAAAGCCTAGATCAGGAAATAACAAAACATGATGACATGGCACTGGTTTATTGGTGGCTGCATATTGCATTAAATTTTAAAAACGTTGGAAATGTGAGAACTGCTATGCCATTGTATCTCAAGGAAAGGACATTTCAACTCAATATAATCATACATAAGCATATACTGACTTAATAAATTGGGGGCATTTAAAATACCCCACTGAATTTACAATGGAATAGTTGTACACGTTATTCAAAATTTTTTAAGTTTTAATGGACCACAGGTTTGAGAAAAAAATTTTCATGTGAGGTTGTCAGAAAAGGCTGTTAAATTTATAAGCATTAAATTTGTTAAGCATTATGCATCAAAGACAACTGTCCAAACTGAAAAAGGCTATACTCTAAGTTAGCTTTGGAGATAATCTCAATATTCTCAAATATACTTCTGAACAACTATACGAAAACGAAGCAAAATCGGCCCTCCAATAAGAGAAAACTCAGCAAGTTTCAGTAACAGTAAGTATTATTTAATCATTTTTATACTGTTAGTAAAGTAACAATTTTGATAGTTTTGTAACTACTGTAGTAGGTATTCAATAAGGGTTCTGAAAATTGTTTGGTTTAAGTATTCAAAATCGAGCACTTAATTACAAAATTTGTTTAATATACTAATATTCCTTTAACTGAATTCAATAAAACGTATTTGCTAGCAACTATCTAAGAAGCTGTGTTCCAAATTTTATTCACAAATAATTTTCCTCCTAATAAAGATATCGGAAAGTAATTGTTATATTCCTAATCAGTAAAGGTATTCAAATTTGTTGTAACAATCTGATTTTTTATTTTGTTATTATAAGAAGCTGTGTTCCAAATTTTATTCGCAAATAATTTGTCTCCTAATAAAGATATCGGAAAGTAATTTTTATATTCCTAATCAGTAAAGGTATTTAAATTTGTTGTAACAATCTGATTTTATTATATTGTTATTATAGATATGTGTTCTATACGTGGTTAAAATTTAATTAAAATCGGTTAAATATTTTTACAGTTATTCAATCTTTACTGGAGACATGAACAAACAATTTTTCACCGAATAAAGATGTCGGAAAGTAGTTTTTATAGGCCCAATCAGTAAAGGTATTCAAATTTGTAGTAAAAATCTGATTTTTTTATATTATTATTATTATAGATATTTTTTCTATATGGGTTCCAAATTTTATTGGCAAATAATAAACAGTTTTCATTTAATAGCCTTATAAGTGAGCGTTTGTAGTTACGCGCAGTGTTTCTCATACGGCAGTGAGTGTCGCGGTGGATCGGGTAGTGTGACGTCACGATCTCAGCCTTCCGGCCTGTAGTAGAGTCGGCCTTGGTCAAACTGAAGACAGTTGCTGTGTTTTAATAACACAGGCCCTGAATTAGGCCGCTCACGTGGTGATAAACACACAATGCAATTATACACGGTTTCCTGATTTTGCCCATTCAGTCTGCAAGACACACTCTCGCTGCAGGGAAACTGTAAAGTGTTTTTTTTTTTTCAAAATTGCAAATAAATAGCCTAAAGCTTTCTGTAAAATTCTGTATGAATATCCGTTTTGCTCTGTAGTTAGAACGTATTATTGCAAAAAAAAAAAAAAAAAAAAAAAATGGCGAACAGACGGAAAACAATAGTTTTAGGGCGTACGTTTGTACACTATTTACGATTTCTTTCTGTGTTCCCTAAAACTTTCTGCCTAAAGCTAAATAGCAATAAATAAATAACCTAAAGCTTTCTGCAAAATTCAGTATGGATATCCATTTTGTTCTGTAGTTACAACGTGTAATTGTAAAAAAACAAAATGGCGAACAGACGGAAAACAATAGTTTTAAGGGAGTACGTTTTTACACTATTTACGGTTTCTTTCAGTGTTCCTTCAGGCTTTCTGCAAAATTCAGTATGGATATCTGTTTTGTTTTGTAGTTACAACGTATTATTGTAAAAAACAAAATGGCTAACAGACGAAAAAAAATAGTTTTAAGGGAGTACTTGGGTACACTATTTACGGTTTCTTTCGGTGTTCCCTAAAGCTTTCTGCAAAATTCAGTATGGATATCCGTTTTGTTTTGTAGTTACAACAAATTATTGTAAAAAGCAAAATGGCGAAGAGACGGAAAACAATAGTTTTAGGCCGTACGTTTGTACACTATTTACGGTTTCTTTCGGTGTTCCCTATACCCCGCCCAAAGTTTGGCAAAACATTTTGCGGGCACACCGAAATCCGAATCATTATCCCTCGCTAATTTCTTTCATCTGGTCCCTGAACAAAGCCGCTGTCGGATTCGAATCGGATCGACTATTGCTATCCGAAGTACAGGATTATCTCGAGATAATAATTGTCTTATGACGTTAACCGCGATAATCACATCGTTATATAAAAGCAATTGCATCACGATCGCGCCAATTACTGTTAGTTTTGTGGAAACTTCCTGAGCCGATAACATCTGTCATTATTCTAGACGTATTCTACTGCGAGTTGTACAGTACTCATTGACTGCGTCATATTAAACACGTGTTTTCGTAGATTCAGCACGTTGTAGGCCTTTGTAGCCTACCTCCATACAAAGGTAGGAGTTACTTGCAGGATGAGGGTTCCGTAGCCGAGCAGCCCGAGTTTACGGGCTGGCCGAGCAGTGGCGACAAACGACAAGGCGACAGTGTAAGCAGTGATTGCCAGACCGAGTTTGTAACTTTCCCCGCCAACCCCCTAGAAAATCCCCGCTTTTACCCGGCAATAAGTAAGTTAATCCCAGCAAAATACCTGCAAGAGCTAAAATACACGAAAATTGTGTAGTTTAATTATCTAGGTAAAAATTTTGATTTGATTATCCAGAAGTTTGCACTTAACTATATATAGGTAATTGTCAATAAATTAATATCACAATCAACATTCCTTCAAAACTCTCAACAAAATAAAATGTAATAAAAATAGAAAACAAATTGAGATGATAAAAACAACCTTTGGGTAGAAAATAAAGTAATTTAATCACACACAAACAGTTATTAGATAGGCCTCTTAGACTAAACTAGTGGACCGGGCAATGCTTAGCTATTGCTTGATTTACCTAACCTAAAATTATATTCAGTTTTTGATCCAAATCAGTTGTTGATCAAAATCAGCTGTTGATCAAAATCAGCTGTTTTAAGCTTTTCATACGAACAGCTGTTTTTTGTTCCCCTGATAAAATCAAAAGAAATCTTTTTTCTTCTTCCTTAAGATTGGCCTTCCATAAGATTAACATAGCAACTTTGAGGGCCACTGGGGCGAAGCCCTTAACATACATTGAGCTAATTTTAAGGGAAGCACAACTTCAGAGTGAGCTCTGTAAAATGACACCAAAAACATCAAAATCGGTTAAAAACTCTAGGAGTAGTTCTACTCATAAAATAACCCCTAGCAAATTAATTATGTATAGATGTTATTAAACATCTACAAAAGTTAACTCCTATAAAATCGATTGTGCGTACGTACGTATGTGAGTAACACATAATATAACAGCTGATTTCACCCATCATATGTAATACTTAAACAAACCCAGTGTAGCTTATAGTTTGGGGTTATGTTTACAACTTCAAATCGTTATAATATCTTGTGAAGTTGATTTTCTTTTTAATATGAGTTACAGAACTAATGTATGCTACAATAAACGTTATACTATTTGCTTTGAGGTTATAAACTGTATATAAATACAACCTTTTATCATCAAACTATTTGTTTATACTAATTTGAAGAAGAGATATCTATTCGTTTAGTTTCGGAAACATTCGTACATCTTCCTATAACATATAAACATTTTCAATTATTAATTTCTTCACTATAATATTAATATCTTCTAAATCATTTGATCTATCAATATGAAGTAGAAAGCAATTTAAAGATAGTATTTTTATCTTTCTTTAAATATATAATAACGTATGTAAATAAAAATGTTTAACAAATAGGCCTACAGACCACAGTTTTATAATCCTTATTATTGTACACATTTACCGAGTTAAAAATCCCCGTCAGCAGAGTAGGCCTCTATAAGTAGAACTTAATGTTGTTTTTAAATAGTTGGTTTTGTAAGTAATGTATTTCTGAATAATTAATTTATGTATTTCTGTATCTAATTAATCAGCCTGTGATGTTTCACGGGGGCTTACTAGTAATATTATATTTGTAAAATATTAAATACAAATGTTAAAGTCAAATTAAATAATATCGTAATGAAACAGGTTAAATTCAAATTAGGTCTATAATATAAATTAAATTAGTAACATTGTAAAATGAATAAGGCTTTGAAATATTGTTAACTGTGTAAATAATATAATTATATGAGAAGGACATATAATTTTTATTCTGCCAAAAGGTGAAATAAAAAGTGTTTTTAATAAAATGATAAAAGTAGCTTTAGACTCAGACTCTCGTTCGCGTTATATCAAAATCCGACAATCCTGACAGCAACAAACAAAAATCAAAGCTCAATTGCCACAATTAGCATAAGCACAACGCACTTGTTATAGAGAAACTGCTCAGTAGTAGTCAGACGCAACGGTATGATATGGAGCCTAGAGAAAGTCATTCACAACAATAACAGAAATTTTTACTAAATATGCTACATTTGCAATATATTTAAGGCAAATATTACATTTATTATTAAATTTACTCATTAAAACGCATTATTCTTAACCCCGCAAAAAAAACATAATCCTCGTACTGGAGGGGACAAATACACGGCAATTACCCGATATTAACCAATACCCGCCAAATTACCAGCAGGGTTCTAAAATCCCCGCATGCCGTGTAAAATACCCGACATTGGAAACACTGTAAAAGCAAGTGTTTGGAGTTGACCCCCCCCCCCCCCCCCTAACACAGGAGCCCTCCGGGAGGAGAGGGTAGTCTTGAAAGTTTGTAAAAGTCGTTACTAATCATCCAAAGATATTCCCAAGTTTGGTACAGTATATGTATATATGTTTGTAGACGAAAACCCGGTATCATTATCACCTGGTAGCCTACAGTATGGTGTTATCGCCAAAGCAGTCAAGTTATAACGTCAATTAAAACTATTTAACGAAAATAAAATCCGGACAAACTTATAACTACAGTTTGTAGCTATTTATTGTAACCGTACCGTCACTGATGATGATGATAACTTTGTTTTTTTGTGAGAAACTGCGTTGATTTTATTATTTACTAGAGGGCTCCCCAGATTCCTGCTCGCCAACCCCCGCGGTGGCTCGCGTCGAAGCAAATGCAAACAGGTTATTTTATATAAATAGGGCCTACTATTAAATTCTAATAATATGTATTATTTATTTTTAATTAGGATGTAACATAATGGTATCTTATTTTAAAATTCCTTAATTTATTAATGGTTTATTATCTAGCTTTAAGGAAAGTATAATAATCAACATTTTGTAGAGGGTTTGTTACTACATTTTCATTCCTTAGCAGTACCCGACAAAATGTTAATCTATGATACTTTTTTATGTATGTTGTAATAAATAAATGTACAAATTTTCAGCTCACTAACTTTAAGGAAGATATACAAATTAATTTTTATTGTTTTAGTGGTTGTTATCACACTTTCACCCCTTAGCAGCACGCGACAAAATGCACATCTAGTTTACTTTTTTATGTATCTTGTAAGAAACAGATGTACAAAATTTTAGTTCACTAATTTTAGGGAAAATATAACAAATCATGTTTATTTTTTTATTGGATGTCATCACATTTTCATCCCTTAGCAGCACGCGACAAAATGCAAATATAGTTTACTTTTTTATGTATCTTGTAAGAAATAAATGTACAAAATTTCAGCTCACTAACTTTAAGAAAAATATAACAGTTAATTTTTATTGTTTGAAGGGTTGTTATCTAATTTTAATCCTTTAACAAAACGCAAAAAAATGCAAATCTAGTTTACTTTTTCTATGTATCTTGTAAGAAATAAATGTACACAATTTTAGCTCTCTAGCTTTAAGGAAAGTATAATAATTAATTTTTATTACTTTAGGGTTTGTTTCAACCCTTAAATCAAAATTAATTCTAGCCTTTGTTACTGAGGTATAGTGAAGCTTTTTATTAGTAAAATTCTTTTTTCAATCGGTTCAGTAGTTCCAGAGATTACCCCTACATACAAACAATCAAATAAATTTTACCTGTTTATAATATTAGTACAGATATAGTGTTTCTTTTTCTAAAACAATACTAACGATGAGGATGATGAAAATGTTCTATGCTAAGTGGGCAGTCAAGAAGATAAGGAGGATTTACATCACTTCCTTATTGTTTGTTCAAGTTATGAGGATTTAAGAAAACATATGTTTGGCGAAGAAAAAGTAGACACAATGTGTATGTTAAATCTTCTGAACGGAAAGAATTGGCAGATTTTATTAAACATTCGTTAAATCTCAAGAGTTGGAACTGTGCAGTAAATTTTTTTGCTTGTAATATTGGTAATCTCATTTAAGGGGACCTTGTAGTCCCTATACCGCCCATGTTAAAACTGCAAACTTTAGGTACACTTAAAAGAAAATCTGTTAAGTTTATATAACTAAATCTTTACACATTGTTTATTGATGTCTTTTGGAACAATGTTTACTTATTGCTAGGCATTTACAATAATTAGAATTGAAAAAAAAATAAAACCTAAAATGCTAAAAATATTAAATTTTTGACACAAATAAACATTTTTTTAAACTTTTTTAATGGAATTTATAATAAAATAAGTTAGTTAATATTGTTCTTTATGCAGCTATACACAACAGAAAAAAATTTCATGCTAATAGCCTAAGAGGTTTAGAAAAAAATGTACCTGAGTGTCAGGAAAAGTGATTTTTCAGTAGGCACAAAAAACTGCGAACATGTCCTGTTGTAACTCTAAAATAGTCCAGCACCATACTTAGCTGTTGATTCTTCTTCCTTATCTTCTCTTTTTCTTTTAATATTTCTTTTCTGTTTTCTTTTATTCTTTGTACATTCTAAAGCTGCTTTATTGGCATCTAAAACCATATTCTGGTCGATTTGTTTTAGGCCTACTACACAGTTGCCTCCAGCGTCACCGCACAGTTTTTGAATTACTTGCACCTTACCCAGAGAACCACAGTTGAATGAAATGATGGCATCTAACACTCCAACTTTCAATGTTTTTATCCCAACAAAAGTGTTCTTGGGGATTCTTGTCCAAATGACATTATTAAATGACTCATTGGGGTTTTGTGTTCGCCCGTGAAGGCACTTTCGTAGTAAGTCAATGTTCGAGAGGTCCCTAAAAATAGGTTTTATTTCACACATGACAGGTTCAGGTACTGAATGTTTGTGAGTATACTTTTCACCTGAAATTAGGGATCTTTGGTATTTGCACCATGACAATTCACCTTTCGGGCAAAGTTCGTGCCGAGGAAAGTTATCTGTTGAAAGCAGATGAAAGTAAGTCGCCCACACCGCCGTTCTCAT
This sequence comes from Philaenus spumarius, assembly GCA_018207615.1. NCBI lineage: Eukaryota > Metazoa > Arthropoda > Insecta > Hemiptera > Aphrophoridae > Philaenus > Philaenus spumarius. The sequence continues at coordinate 147,590 of JAGFPH010000256.1, read as the reverse complement.
TTTATCAACATCTTCAAGGTTGTCTCGGATTGCTTTCCCATAATAAGTTTGAATATTATCAATTAATGCATCAGTAAGCCTACCACGTCCTGAAATAGGTTTGTCGTCAGATAATTTAGAGCCACGCAGTTGATTTCAACCTGCGTAAACGACTCCCCATCCTTTTTTGGATGTGTTCAACACACTCCAACTTAGTAATTTGGACACTATCACCATAAGGCTTAGACTGTTGGACTGATGAAAAAGCAGAGCTGTCACCATCACCTAAATATTTTACATATCTAACACCCCGTTTTAGTTCTGACCGCTTGAAAACTTCCTTTGCCGCTGCTACCTCCATACCTCCGCTTGATCCCTCATAGTTCTTGGCACATTTTTCCGCATGCGATTTACTTAATTTTGTCATATTACTACATGAACAATGTTTTGATAGAACAACTGCATCTAAAACCTTACCAGTATCCATACTTGTAACGGAAAATACTCCATTCAATGATGTGTGGCAGCGTTTTTGCCACGTACCATCAAATACACCTGCGATAACCTTCTCGCCATTATTTTCTGTAACAGCTTCACGCGCCGCTTGAGTCATTGTAGCTTCAGCTATCTCCTCAGTAGCTTCATGAATAATTTCATTGTATAGTTGAAACCTACTGGGTGGCTTTGGAAGATCCATAACTGCACACAGCGTATCCGCTGCAGACTTGCCTTTTCCTATAGAGCGGAATCCATATACACAGCGTAAATTGACATCAAAAAAGCTCTTTTCAGTTTTTCTACTACTGTAAAAATAGTTTTCAAAACCACATTCATTACAAACTATACCTAGATTTACAGCAAGTCCCTTGCGGTTTTCAGGGATTTCAATAATTTGCAATCCAACGCTATCACAGTCTACACATTTTGCCGAGGAGAGTAAAATCTTGTTTAAAATTTCTAAATTTATAATATAGTTTCCTTTTGTGTTTTTACTTGATAGGTACTCACTGTCATCACCACACCTAGGTAAATATATCAATTTAGATTTAGAAGCTGAATTGTCAGGCTCAGAAATTGAGGTTTCCTTAGGTAGACTTTGGCTAGTACTAGGCCTACTCTCACAACCTAAAATGTCAACTGCACTTGAGTTATAATCAGTAGCCACTTTTCCAACACTATACCGGTTTCCTTTGAATTTGTTCTTGCCAAATTTCTTTATTCTAGGCATTATGTCACAAAACTCACACAAACAAAACACTAGATTCTCAAAAGGTTGAGGAAAACATAACCAAAAACCAAACTCCACAAAACAAAAGTATAAACAATACCATATGTGAGTGAATACCATATGTGTTGTGACAAAGAAGAAAAAGAATAAGGAAGCAATTACAAAGTGTAAAGAAAAACAGAAACACTTACAGTATAAGTACTATATATAAATGTGAACTAATTTATATAACACTAATATATATATTAGTGTTATTTGAGCGAAAAAATAAAACCAGGTCGGCAGTGTCTCTTTAAACAAATTTTTACTGAGGAAAATAAGTTGTAAATGTTAATGTGTTGTATATCAAAATTCTTGGAAAGAAATGTAGAATTTAAAAAAAGACTAAACAAAAAATTGCAAATTTTTTAATTTGTTGACTACAAGGTCCCCTTAAAGTATAATTGTAATTTTGTTATAAATATTAGACATAGAAGTTTACATTTTTGTTTGAGGTATAATCCATGGTTTATTTTTCAGTAAAAAAACAAGTTAAATATTTTGTTTCTTTAATGTTTTGTTATTATGCCTAAGCTAAATACGCTTTGGGTATGACTTATATAAAGCATAAACAGTATGTAAATTTAGTAATTTATAGTGTGTTTCTTTTAACTCTATGACGGCTCAGGCCATATAATTTGTTTTTATGTATTTTATAATAAAAAATTACAATGATTACTTTTGTTACCGTTTTATTAAATAAAAACTTAACTAACTAGTGTTTATTTCTCATAAGTTCAGTTCAAGTTAAAATTTGAATAACAACTAACAACTACGTATGACTAAAAATAATTAAAATCGAGATAACAACTTCAAATCTTAAAATTAGTTAGCAAGAACAAAACAGATTGCACCGTAAACTTAAAACTAATGAAAAACGATTATCAACTATAAACTTTGCGTTTAAAAGAAAACGCTTTACCAGTAAAACGTAATAAAATAACAAAAACAAAATAAAACATCACAACAGAAAACAGCTACTTGAATTTCAAAATTGCATCCAGTTGTATATACTGTGTACTACTTTTTTATAAATTTTTATTTGAAATGATAACCACCAACGTTTTCTTCCTTAAATAAATAAAAACCTGCAATTTTTAGTGAAAGCTACTAAGGATGTTTTAAGGCTACTGCAATGTTTTAAGCGAAGGGGAAATGTAAGAAAAGTTTTAATGCAGGCCTACACGATGTGTGTTTAAACGTGTATACGTGTATATATTTTATTTAAGTGTTGTAAATACAGTAGTAATATATGTATGTTTGTCTCGGGATCGCGAAGGACGTCAAACCCCTCTTAATAGATGCAGCTAGTCTATGTTTTTATTTATAAGTACACAGATATAATAGTATATTATTATAACAGTAGGCCTACAATATATTGTAACTAGTAAGCCCTCGTGAAAAATCACAGGCAGATTAATTAGATACTCATCAGAAATACAGTATTATGTTAAAAAAAACTATTTAAAACAACAAACTTTAGCTAGGCCTAACTAACGACGCTGAGGGTATTTTTAACTCGGTAAATGTGCATAATTATAAGGATTATTTAGATGCGATTTTATAAAATTTTAGGCCTATTTGCAATTATTATATTTTATTTATATACATTAATATATATTAAAATAAATATACAAGTATTATCTTTTAATTGCTTTTTATTTCATATTGATATATCAAATGATTTAGAAGTTATGAATATAATAATAAAGAAATTTATAATCGAATATGTTTATATTTTATACGAAGATGTATGAATGTTTCCGAAGCTAAACGAATGGGTATATCTTCTTTAAATTTGTATAAATGAATATATTGATGATACAAGTTCGTATTTATATTCATTTTATAACCTCAAAGCAAATCTTATAACGTATTATAAAATTAGTTCTATAACTCATTAAAAAAAAAGACATTATATTATTGATTAAAGTTGTAAACATAACCACAAAGTATAATACAAGCTAGGTTTTGTTTAAGTATTACAGTTGACGGGTGAAGTTAGCTGTTATGTTATATTGTTACTCACGTACGTACGTTATAATATTACACTATTTCAAGACATTATTGTTAAAAAGATGAGCAATATTTCCAGAATATGATATATCAAATCTCGTTATGAATGCAAACTTTTCAGTTAAAACCTAAACCCTAAATGGCAAACATAAGCCTGTTAGGTCATGTTAAAACCCCTAAATGAAAGGCTATGTTAAAAACTTAAAAATATAAACCTATTTCTAAGTCATAGAAGAATAGAACTAAGGCTTTTTATAAAATATCAAAGCGTACAGGCTATACAACGACAATGTACATTATACTTTCGTTTTCTTCTTTATGACAAATTAGTCGAGGCTAATAAAGTGGCTGTTAGTGCTGTTAGTACTAAACATAACGGTTATCGGACATTAGACCACACGGACATTCGACCACATATGAAAATATGCGGACATTCGACCACACTTTTGGGCCAACTACCTGGATTGGGTCAGCTAGGGATATGTAACTATTACTTCCAGACAATTCACCACATTTTTAATCTGGCCGATAACAGTATGATTATATTTCGTTATTATCACATTATAAAATTTAAATTTAAAAAACTAAAAGGTTCTAACCTATAGTATTTAGTCACAGTATGTTTACTTTTTACTTACTCTGGCCGATAACAGTATGATTATATTTTGTTATCACATTATATAATTAAAAAAAAAAAACCTAAAAGTTTCTAACCTATAGTATTTAGTCACAGTATGATTACTTAGTTGAGTTGGCTAAACTGTTTGTTTCTACACAAAAAAGAACAAGACAAATCCTGCAACGCTGGGAGAACGCTGAGAAAAACATGTCGGCTCTTTACAATGTAAATTCCCGTAAGGAACATTTGATTTTAATGTTTTTAATATTGTAAGTGTTGAAGATGGTTAAATATTGCTTTCCCGGCATCAGTGAAGTGTATAAATACGATATTTATAAAGAAAAAAGTTAAGGTTTGTGTATTTATAGTAGTTTCGATTGACAAGCTAAATTAAACAAATACCCTTGCATGGTAGAACAGTAGGACACGACTCTAGGTCCCTAGCTGACCCGAAGAAGTCTTTCAAATTCCTGAAATAATTTTTCATTCCCAATGTCCATGGAAAGTTGTTGGGAAACATGGGGTTCTTGCTTCATTGTAGAACGAAGTTTTGATTTGACCATAGACATCTTTGAAAAGCTCCTTTCACAAGTACAGTTTGAAATTGGAATTAAAGAAAATGTTGCTAAAAGCACACCACTAGTGGAGTAGTGGGAATGGAGTGGACGAGAGAGAAACAGTGAGCCATTCTGTCACTTGTCTTTTCTTCTTATCTGTCACGTGGTTACGTGGAAATACAAACGACAGCAAAACCTTTCTCAGCCTGAATTTCAATATATTTTATATCACACGATTTAGTATTGTGGCACTAAAACATTGTACAGAAAATATGATTATTTATTGGCTGTAAAACATTCAGGTACTGTTGGAACGCCTATGAATGCCGATAGCGGATTAACGCACAACAGAAAGTCAACAGGCCAATGTAGGTAACTGCCATCAATTTAAGCCTAAACGGGATAAATTCGCAAACAATAGATTCTACTGCAGTAAGCCGGTGATTTTGAATATTTCGTCAAAGCTATTATGTCATTTAGGACAGGCTTATTGCCGCGAAATAATGTAGAGTCATGCTTAATGCGCCACTTTCTTTCATGCTTTGATTTATTGCGTGACGCTAATTTATTTGGGGAACAGTTTTTGTGTACGACCTTCGGCTAACAACGGACCTGCCGTACCTTAAAAAGGAGATCTGGCCGAATCACAGAGGTGGCAATGGAGCTTCTACAGCAAGTGTTTAATTAATGTAATCAATAGTTGTTTTCTTTGTTGTGTCGACGTCGAGCGAAGACATGCTTCTATATAAGTCTGTGCCAAGGAAAGTAACCTAAGATTTATTCTATTACAACAATACACAATGCACCTGTTTAGAGGTAGGAGCTGTGTATGGAATACCACCTTAGAACGGAGGGTCCAACAATTTCAGCTCTTTTAGCCCTCGATAAAAAAACACATGTTATGAAGTTTTTACCTGTAAATAATTGTCGATCTAAGCCTTCTCCAGGAAACTCCATAAAATACCTTTGTTTTTATTTTATGTACTTTTTACATAATCATTTCTAATTAATGCACTTCACCGTAAATACTAAGCTATTTAATTTGACTTTTTGAGTTGAGTTTTTTTATCACTTTTTTTATAATTTGGAGAGGTTAACACCTAAAAATAAAATACATCTCTTCCTACAGTTATGGGCTTCCAGTTTATTCACAAAATATCACATAATACTGAAACAAATTCATTTTCTGAAATAAAATATTTTTGCTTTAAATTAAGAATTAAAAATTATACATGTGGAAACCCCAAAACCAGTTGAAGATTTTTACTTACCAAAAAAATATTTTGTGAAGTTAAATTACTTTAAATGCTTAAAATCATAACAATAATAAGATAATATCAATATCTGAAGCATGTAAAAAATGATTCATTGCTGGAAAAATTAAAAAAAAAGTTGGCACAGATATAATGCGAATATTAATCGTCCATGTACAAACAAACAAAAAGCTTAGTTATTATTGAACATTAAAGCAGAATCAGAATATAGGCATAACATTAAACGATTTCTTGCAATGCAAGTCATAATCCTAAGGTGCAGAGGTTGTCTAGCAACAGCTTGCATAGAAAGTTCACAGAATAAGAAATATAAACAGGGCTTGTACACATCGGACACATGCAGCGTTGAATTTGGTTGTTAATTGTTGTAATTTAATGTTTTGGCTCCTGAGAGCGTAATTTGGTTTTGTGAATGCAAGTTTCTAAAAAAAACAAAAGAAATTAAAAACCTTAAAAAATCCGTTATTTACCTTGGAGATAAACTACATAAGTTACAGCAAATTAATTTGACATTTTGTAAAAACCTATTAGCAATTGGGGTAATTGTTTACTACTTCTTTGTCAGAACCAATCTTTCCGTACTGAGATACGTTTCGTATTTGTGTATTCTAACAACGAATTAACATTAATAAAGGCTCGGGAAAATAAATTCACCCTAAAAAAATTCAAAAAGAACAATAGCCTGAAGTTCTAACTTATAGTAGGCCTACTGTATCTAGTCCCAGTATGTTTCAAGCAAACCAACACAACTAATAGTAAATAATAACCTTTATCGCTAGTGGACTCAAATAGACAAATAAACATGTTTGAAGAGCCGGAACAGTAAACAAGATAAGGCAATTGGCCTACAACGACGAAAGTAAATCTCCAGTTGCGTGCGATGAATCATCAGCAAGCGACACCAGTTCTTCATCAGAGAGATGACGACTTTTAAAGTAAGTTACTAATTCGTATTTCTTTTTCAGTGGCTTGAATTATGTTAATTAATTGTTAACATCACGACCCATTACGAAATCTCAAAAACCACCTAACGGATTGGAATGAAATTTGGTATGTAGCTTCCTCTAGGGCCATAGGTTTTCGCTAAGAAAGGTTTTCAAAAAATTTTAAATTTTAGTTTGGGTTTGGTGGGTCAAAGTTACTAAAAATCCTCATAAGAAATACATAGTACATAATATATTTATTGATATATTTGTTTGATTAATATACACTTAACTTTGATTAGTCTATCCGTGCAAAGCCGGATCGTGCCAGCTAGTATAAATATATAACATAGATTAATACGTCAACATTTGCTTGAAACATACTGGTATTAGAGACTGTAAGTTAGAATTTCAAGCTATATTTAAAAAAAAAAATTTAAGGTGAATTTATTTTTCCGGGTCTTTATTAATGTCAATTCGTTGTTAGACTACATAAATACGAAACATATCTCAATATGGGAAGGTTTGGATCTGACAAATAGTAAACAATCACCGCAATAATAAGATTGCTAGTAAAAGTTAAAACCAGTTTAAGCCCTCAAAGACTTTCTGTATTTTTACAAGTAAGCAGTTTGTCACTCAATACTTCAGTAATAACAATAAACAAACAAAAACAATATAACCATTTACTAAAGCATTTTCCATGGCTCCTTCGTCCGGTGAACCGATAAATGTATCAACAACTTTAAACATTAAAAGGCAAGTCAAGCAATGAATTTGCATAAACTGCGGATATTAATCTAATACACAGTAATAGCAGTTGATAAAGGCCAATTTCGTGTAATTTCGTGTCAATGTCTAATTTTTTAAAGAAAACATAACAAAATTTAATTCTAATACGAAAAATCTCAAAAATTGTACTTCCGGTCAAAAATTTGGTTTACTTCCGGTAAATGTTTTTGGCTAACGAACTCGTCCTTAGAAAACCAACCTGTGTACCAAATTTATACCAAATCGGACTTTAAATGCATCCGTTAGAGTGGGCACACTTATACATAAAGTTACTTCCAGTCAAAAATTTGGTCTAGTTCCGGTCAATTTTTTTAGCTAACGAACTCGTCCAAGCGTCTTATAAAACCAACCTGTGTACCAAATTTGGACCAAATCAGACATAAAATGCGTCCGTTAGAGTGCGCACACCTATATACATGGTACTTCCGGTAAAAAATGTAGTCTACTTCCGGTAAATTTTTTGGCTAAAAAACTCGTCCAAGTGACTTAGACAACCAACGTGTGTACCAAATTTGGACCAAATCGGACGTAAAATGCGTCCGTTAGAGTGCGCACACATACATACATAAGTATATACATATTTACGTGTTCTGGGGGCCATGATCGGTGCTCATTTGCTACTAACTACCTTGGGACTTACCATAAGAGCCACTGCAATAGCTCATTTTTCTTACGGAAATTCGCTTACAAGTGAGCCGCCTCATAGTTATGAACATCGACAAAGACAGCGCGTGGACAATGTTGAACAATAGTCTCAAATGTTCTCACACCAGAATAAAATAACGTTAGAAGGAATTGATATTCCGGAGTTACTTGATGCAGATCTAAACTTGTGTGTTGAGAATTCCAGGTACGATCCTGAGACCCAAAGACAGCTCTTGGACAATGGTGGACAATGTTGAACAATGGACGATGGTAACAAGTGTGTTATCACACCAGAATACAAATAATGTCAAAAGGAATGTTGTGTTGATATTCCGGAGCTAAATGATGCATATCTAAACTTGTGTGTTGAGCATCCCAGGTACGATCTGAGACCTAAACCATTGACTGGCTTGGACAATGGTGAACAATATTAAAAAGTGTTTTCACACCAGAATAAAAATAACGTCACAAGGAATGATGTGTTGATATCCGGAGCTACTTGATGCAGATCTAAACATGTGTGTTGAGCATTACAGGTACGATCCTGAGACTCAAAGACAGCGC
>JAGFPH010000256.1:116290-128669 GCA_018207615.1 Philaenus spumarius | reverse complement strand
ATGTACTAATAAAAGAATGGTATTACCAACTTATCGCAATCCCTATAAATTGCCAATGATTACAAAGTATAAAACCTAGATAGGCCATGGGCACTAATTGCAAGCAATACAGCAACTCCGCCATCTTGGTGGGGGCCGTAAGTGTAACAAACAGCATAACACGGACAAAATTTTAATGCGCTCTTTTCAAATACCCTGTCGTTTGACCAACTTACAATGAAGTTAAAATTTCGAAATTTCGCATGCAGACAAAACATTAGTGTTGGACAATAATGGTGCAATTTAAAGTTGTAAAATATTTTTATTACTAATTTACCTTACAAGTTAAAGTTAAAACTTATATGTGGTTTTTAAATCGTGACATGAAAAAGTTGGTCTGTAAGATTTTTTTAAATTTTTTGGGTAGAGAAGTTTTTTAAGCGACAAAGTTGTAAGTAAGGACTTGAATTTAGCTTATTTTGCCATACAAAATTTTTACGAAGTGTACTCTGGTCAGAAAGGCAGGTTGAAGACAAAAGTCAATTAAGCACGGCCGGGCCACATGTCGCGTTAGACGGCACTACATTTTATCTGTGTGATACCATAGATCATGAATAATAAATAGATCTTGCATCCATACGGGGGCTGTGTGCCGGAAAAAAGGTTGTCGCGAAAATAGTACATGATCGCGCCGCGAGGTAGCGCTAGGGAGAAAGCATTGGTAGCATTGGTGTTTCAAATAGCTTCCTTCGTTTCCCCAATAGATAGCGCCAAAAATGTCGAATTTCCAGTGGAACAAAATATTGCATTGGATCGGAGTTCTATTAGGTTATCCAAATACAATGGTGATACCCACTGCTCCTCAGGCCACTTCCTATCATTGTAACCAAAACTATTATTACTGACTATTACTTAATTATTAAATACTTAATTACAACACTACTTCTGCTCAGATTAGTCTACCTATTACCTGTTCATAATTTGAATTCTTTCCAAACATATAAGACGTAATTTTCATTCTGTATAGGCCTACTTCATTTTGTATAGTGCTTTTTATATTTGACACATTGACAACAGTTGTTACATAGTCTAAAACCTTCATAAGCCTCAGAAAACTTGGGTCAACTACGAATAATAAAAAAAGACTCATTGCAAATTCAAAAAAAAAAAAAAAATATATTTAATGGAAAAAAATAACATTTTTAGAAAAATGACAAAAATTAAAAAAAAAAAACACAGCAACTTTCATTTTACATTTACTGCCCTAAAAATGTTATAACTTTAATTAAATTGGCGGAAACCTGAAAATAAATGAATGAATGAATATTTTATTGATCCTTATATTATGTATATTACGTTATTGCACAAACAAAATTATAATTATTATATATATGTTATAAACTAAATTAAATAACAAAAGAAAATATAGCTCTATTACAAATCATAATATAAGGAAACAATTTAAACTACCTCGATGTTTTAAAAACGTGTTTGAGGTAGTGAGTAGATAAAATAATTTAAAAAAGAAAAAGACAAATACATACACACACACACACACACACACACACACAAATATATATATATAGACAAAAAGGAAAAACAAACAAAAATACAGAAATTAGCTGACCGGCTTTCATCAATATATTTAAAACTATATAGTTTTAGTACATTTAAAAAAAACGAATTTTTCACTGCAGCTTTACAATTACTTTCCAAAAACACAAATTAAATACATACGATTTGGGGCGCGAAATCGTCTAAAGCGCCCGGCAGTAGGATGACTCTTGCTCGGCGCCGCCATCTTGGTGGAAATTCTCGCTAAAAGGTCGTCTTCAACGATCGTCTCCCATAACCTATCTAGGTTTTATACTATGTAATCATTGATAAATGCGTCAATAAATAAGCAAACTCCCAAAAAGGGAAGAAGACCTTGAAAGAAAGGCATGTACCTAGAGTTTGCCAGGTATATTGTGAAAACGTACATTTGCAAAATGCAATTTAAGCTCTAAGCAATTTCTCTCTCCAAAAACCATAAAAAGAAGTGTTACTGAATAAATTCGTCTAGATGGATTGCAATAATTCAGTAAACAAGTGCTACTCAAATTAGATGTTCGAAGGAATGCCATAAAAACATGACGAAAAAATGTCAAAAATCTAATGTAGGATGAAGGCTATCACTCAAACTGCTTTTCACCATTCATAATTATTTTTTATTTAACTCATAAAACTATATTCCTAATGGTTTAGAAACAAAGTGTTATCCTTTACTATTTCTGTTTACTGAAATTTCTCATTATTTTGATTGCAATTATTTAATTTACTGAGTTTGTACTTATACAAAAAATAATAAACATTCATTTTTTAAACTGTTACAGTTTAAAATCATTTTAGAATAGTATATATACGAATTAACTAATATTCAATAAGCATAAAAAACATGAATTTCCTATAATAATGTAATGAGTTCATAGTTTGTTATTTAAGAACCCACACATTTCCAGACCATTAATGAGGTGCCTCATTAATTCTTTGTGGCTAAATATTTCGGTGTTTTTAATTATCTTTCGTACATCTATGAAAAAAAGCATAAATATACTAGAAGGAACTAGTTTTTTTACAAAATATTAAATTATGAGAGTAATTAAATTGTTTAAACAAAACCCCACTGATGGTTTATATACAGGTTACAATACATGTAATTGAAATAACTTATATAATTTGTATAAAAAAATTTAAAATAGTGTAATTTTTGGAAGCTCAGCCTTTGCTGGGCAATTATACTAATATAATTTACAAATTATAATGTAAAACTTATAGTTGCATAAATTAGTTTTATAAAAGTTGTTGATAGATTTATTATTTATTTCCTTTTATTATTATGTTCGTCCCTATTACGAACAATTATATATTTTAAAACTTGATGCATTTAGACATTTTCATATTTTAACTCCATTACATGTTCAAACTAGAGTGCCAACTTACTTATCAAATAAGTTTGTTTTTGCCTGGGATATAAGAACAAAAAGTACAAACAATGGGTCGACCAAGCTAATCATTCCCAAGTACAGAACTAGGGATGAGCATCGCTAGTTAAAAACATCGATGTTCAAATCGGCAGTAACCATCGATGTGACAATTATATCGACCTGAAAACATCGATGTATTTTAACGGTAAACATCGATGTTGGCCTATATTTAAAAAGTCATCTTCAGAAAACCTATTAACCTTTTTTTTAGTTAAAAGAAGGTTGATATCCACTGTAAAGTTTTGAGTTATAAGACATACGCCTTACCGAATAACATTACCTATATAATTTGTAAATTTCTGAAAAAGAGAGTTAGTTGCTGGATATTTATTTATAAAATTGTTGTTAAAACTTTACTTAGGCCTAAGACAATAATTCCTGAGGTGGAATAAACAACAACAATCAAAGTAACAGAGTTAACACGTTCACTGCTACGCAAATTTCGTATTTTTATGCTAGGAGCTGACCTTTTATTGTTTATATTTATAACTTAAAGAGTAGAAATTACTTTATTTTTTATTTTTGAACCTTTCATACGTAATAATCACTAATATTTTAAAGTGGACGCACATGTGTGTTTATAGCACATTAGGCTTAAAATGGGCGTGCGAAGCACGCAATGCACTGTATTGAAAATACTCCCAATATGGGGGTTGGCGTGCAATTCACTGTGCGTCGACCGCTTCTCACAGTGTTCAGTGTCAAGCTCACATGTGCGTCCTTAGTAGGGAACGTGTTAACTAATTGATACAAAACGTAAATATTACATTTATATAATGATGTTGATTCTTATTCAAAATAAGGTTCTGTTCTTAATTAATGTCGAACTCAGTATGTCAATTCATGATTAATTTAACAAAATAAATGCACAAAAAATACTGTAAATATTTCAAAACATCGATGTCGGGGAGAATCATCGATGTAGCAAAATTATCGGTTGATTTCCATTGGTGTAAAAACATCGATAATCGACATGAAAACATCGGCCATCGATGCTCAACCCTATACAGAACTGTGAAGTATAATACGTCTTTTACAGTAACAGCATGTCGCTTGTTTAATTCGCTAAAAAATTACCGAATGTAAACTAGCTGCATTGAGCTATCAAGATGGTTTTGGATTCCTTCGCGATCCCGAGTCGAACAAACATTACACTTGCATCACTCCCGTTAAAACAATAATTACACTTTCACTTAGAGTTAGTTACAGTGGAAAGACAGAGTAAGACAAAACTTTTATTTAATTATTCATATTTTGTTGTTTTCCTTATTATTATTTCGGTTTGTGTCAAAAAACTTTGTCGTTATTTTGTGTTTTGATTATTTGCAGTCTTGTGTTTTTTGTTTTTTATTTTTTTGCTTTATCTAATACATTTTATTTACAGAGTTTAGTTTGGTATACAAGCAAGCAGCAGGCAGCATGCTATGTTTTAGTCCATTTAAAACGCGGGTTTGACCTCAGGAAATGCCTCCCGGCCAGACCATTTGTGCTTTATGTTTTTTGGGTAGCTGATTCCGAAAATCGGGGTACCGTGGATCTAATCCCGGCGTCACCCCTAAAAATGCAAAAAGAAAAAACACCTTTTTTGGGGTTTTTTTACAACAACGTTTATATGACACCTCCAAATAATGCTAATGAATGCACAAATTATGATTAATATTTATAATTTAGTAGCCCTATAGAAACCGACTAAAAAATGCACCACAAGGGTTCGCCGTAGGGAGTGAAACCACCCCTTAGTGACGAAAAATTAAGAAATGACGGAAAATAACATGTTTCCTCTTCTTTTTGGTGGAAGGTGAAATGAACTGGGTCCTGAGATTATCTGAAATAGTTTTCAACAATTTTCCTCAGTGTTTCCTGTATTTGATGACAATTCAGGGGTGGGTATCACCCCCCCCCCCCCCATGGTGTTGAAACTATGCGAATCAATTTTGAGAGCTCCTATACTTGGACACCCATCAAAAAATGAAAAGAAAATTTGTTTCCGGGACTTTTCGATTTCTTATACATTTAGGGGTGGTTTTACCCTCTAAGGGGGTGAAAAAATGTTCTACTATTGCTCTCCAAAGATGTTTATCAGAAATAACGAGAAAGAAAGTAGGCTTTCATTTCACCTCATTTTACCTGTTTTCCATGAACTTGAACGCAATTCAGATAATCTCACGACCCCATTAATTTCACCTCCCACCAAAAAGTAGTAACTTAACATGTTTTTATGTTAATTTCCCTTTGAAAATCAATTTGATCCATAATATAAACCGCATTAAACTTAAGTCAAATTTAATCAATTTCAAACAACATGTTTAACGTAATTTCAAGAAGTATAAGCTAAACGATATTAAATTAAATCAGAAACTTCTCACAGACACAATCTATACAATCTCATATATAAATGCTTGAAATTTGTTCTTTTAAATTTAATTTAATATTATACATACTTAACTTTGAAAAGGTTTTGCTTAAACTAGTAGAACCTCAAAAGATATATTAATCTGTATATTATTACAGTACATACTGTAGTTTCATGCTGCGATTTATTGTCAGTAATTGAATTAAAAATATCCATGCCTTATCAAACTCGCCGAATTTGAGCTAGTGTCTGCGTTTTCATTGGTCATTTATTTGTTTGATAACATAGACATAAGATACATTGGGCATATTTAACATTTTTTATTGTAATTATTTGTAACAATAACTTTATAAGCAATTTTCCATCTTTTGCTTTAATGGTAAAACCAATTCAATCTTTTCAGTGGTGGATCTAGACCTTGCGGGGCCCTGGGCAATACGATATTTCGGGGCCCTCTTGGTTATGGTGGCGAGGATTGACGGGGGCACCCTCTAATAGCTCAGCTATTAACTGCAGCTCAGCTCGTTTAACCTTTTTAATCAGTTCTAAGTTTCTGTTGCTTAGTTTTAGGCTTTAAGGTTAGGATTTTAGTATTTAAGTTTTACTTTTGCTTTGTTTCTGGAAAAGTAGTTTTATTTGAATCTTAATTCCGCGTTAAAGTTCGTTTCTATCTAAAGGCGGATTGTTCATATTTTTACAATTGTTTATTCGGACATATTCCATCATTTATGTATACAAAAATAATATAGCATATTATGTGTGTTAGCTTTAGTTTTTCACTTGATAAAGAGAGTGATTTATACTCAAAACGTCTCGTCGGCGTCGTGTACTATTTTCTTTATCTACGCATATAAATAAAATTGAAGTGACTGTCTGTGATTACGAAATAAATACTTTTTTCTAAGCTCATATGGTTTTATTCACACTTTATCAAAACCTAAACATGCACTTTTTAATTTTTTGTCTGCCTGTTTGTCCTGGCTAATTTCCGGAATGGCTGAACCAATTTTGACGAAACTTTCATTTGCACGTAGGAGACGTTTCAGAGGTTAATCTAGGCTACTTTTTATCCCGGAAATGTTTATAAAAAAGTAAAACGTTTTAGGGTTTATATTTAAAAATTGAAAAAAATGTAAAAATTATAGAAAAAATTTGGGGTTTTGCGAACCGATGTGACACGCGATTATTATAAATAAAACAACTGGTTTGTATCAAAAGATTAACACTTTGACAAGGTTATATGCGTTTTAATTTACTGTATACGCTGGTTTAACCGTTAAATATATATCAAAACAGTAAGCAATAATGTGAATCATAGATGTTAAATGCACCTCTAAACCTGATTTGTAATTATTTTATGTTGGTTCGGGAGTTATGAGTGACAAACTGGTGAAATCGGGATTTTTTAGCGTTTAGTGCCACGGAACTCGGTTCTAAAATCGTTGTTTTTTTAATTGCGTGTAAAAATATTTTAAGGCACAATATTTACCCGATTGTTTTTTTATTTAATCTAAGTTTAAGGTATTTACTCCATCTTGTGACTTATTGTTACTTTTTACTTTACGCGTTTCAGAACTATGTTCTGACGCATCAGAACAATCATCAGACGCTCGCCCTTGAGAGGTCATCACTACATTAAAATACTAAAACACACACAAACATACACATCTTAAACACTGTACATTATGTATTTGTTATATTTTTATTTATTGAATCACATCTGCGAGCGAAGCCGAAAGTACCAGCTAGTTTAGAAATAAAGGAAAATATTCGAACAAACAATTGTAGAAATATGATAACACAGCGAACAAACCTTTGATAGTTTGTGCAGGATGTCGCACCTAAAACATGTTGATATAAACAAAAAAGGATAATAACAGTTTACCTTATAAGACTGATGTGATGAAATACTATAATTGAACAGAATTTATATTGTATTAAATTCTGTAATCTGATATATTTTGTAATACAAGCCATGGCTCTAAATTTCAATAATATATGTAACAAAAAGGGTTAATCCATTTCAAAGGAACCAATTTTGTTTTATATACTATTGGGTGGAGTAGCATGCTCATTTTCGGACTACAATCTCCCAGAGATTAAAAACTTATATATACATAGTTTTTATTATTTTTAATAAACAAATTTAATTGGTACTTAAACTAATTATTATTATTTTATTTAAAAATTCTTTTTTTAACGTATAAATACCTACAGGATGAATTAATGAATTTTAAATAAGTTTTAAAATCAAAATTTTGTATTCAAATTTTTATCGGAAAATGTCAAATTTTAAAGGATTTTAGATTTAGGTGGTTAAAAAGCACGAACTAAGTCAGAAAAAGGTTTTAAAGTATTTAAATGGGCACGTTGGCTGTCGCTTGCAAAAATTTTCTCAACAATCATGGCAATACAGATGGGCTTTAATTCAAGCATTTTATTCCTAATTTTTATCGGGCATGCTGTACAAGTTTTAAACTATTGTTTTCTAGATATTTTCTAAAATTTAAGATATTGTAATTTAACTTTTGTAATTTAATAAATATATAATTCTTTAAGATTTAATTTTGACGCAAATATTGGTATTCCAGATTAGTTTTTAAATAAATGTTTTTTAAAGTTATTTGTTTCTTATAAAGTTAAGTTTTTTTTAAGATCAACAAATACGTGTAGTGCAGATCGTTAGGTGTTAAGTTTCTTTGTGTTATTGTGTTTGAAAATTATTACTTTACAAAGCAGACAGCCTAATCAGCTATCATAAATATATAAATTGAAAATGCAATTATCATAAATATATGTTAAGTTTATTGTGCAGAACTATTTTATTTGTATTTCACCAAATATTGTCTTAGCCTATTTTTGTTGCGAAATAAAGCATTTTTTTCATTTCATTTCATTGTAATTGGAAATTGTAACTAAATTCATGTTATAATACATTTCTTTGAGATGGGATTTAAAATTGATTTTCTTTCTTTACTTCCTCATTGGTACTTATGATATTTCAGATAGCATAATATATATATGTATGTTTAATGTGAATGGTTTTTCATGGTTAATGTGAATGGTACCGGATGGTTCAACTGATATATAAGCTGTCGCTTATTATATACAAATATTTATAATTTCAGTAATACTCTGAGGGGCACAGTACAGCTTCCCAAGATATAGGGAATTAACGTCTAATCAAAATGTTACTAACACGCAAGGTTACTAACACATCTAACAAAAGTAATTTGAACAAAATTCATTTTCTTTTAGTAAGACTCAAAATAACGTCCAGTGGAACAGTCCGTACTCGGCGAAAGTGAACGGGCGACTGGTGAATAGTCGCTTCAATAACAACGGTCTGACGGCGATCATCGCTCAGCGATTATCTTCCGACGATAAGCGCGGAGCGATGATCGCACCGGTCGCTTCAAACACAACGTACCTTAGGCGGAGGGAAGTATTCAAGGAACATAGACTACGTCTTGACCGACTTCGCACAAGGAACGTGCTGGATTGACGAACATACTGTTTGTATGACGTACGTGAAGTTGCCCCTCACTTTAAGCTAGAATATATATTTTTTAATAAATATTTGGGAATAATTTGCAACACAAAAAATAATAAAATTTTAAAAATGGAAAATTTTAATCTAAATAAAAAAAAATACTGTGTTTAAAAAAGATTTCATCAGTTTATAGCCCAAAAATAATGGAATAGTTACCCGGTATTCACGATCTACCTAGCCTAATATATAGGCCTATAATATGTTTATAATTGATTAATTAAAATAATCGTGTCTAGGTCTATCTGGCAGGCCGCAAAGATGATTAAATTATATGTTAATGTCTATGCCTGTCTTGGGCCCCACGGAACATCCGAAAGCGGCCCCACAAACCGATTTGGGGCCTAGCTCGGTCCGGAGATTTTTGGGACCTGCCGCCCCGCATTCCCCATCGTTTCTTATTCTAGTATTACGACTGAAATACGACTCGAAAAAGAGTACACTAACCTCACAGTGAAATTCCTGTTAAATTTCGTCGATGTTTATATATTGGTAAATCAGTTAACTTCCACAGGCGCTTAATAAACTGTTAATTTCAACACGCGCCGGGAGAACTGAGAAGCGCCTCTGGTGAGCAATTAGTGACACTATGAATGAAACGTTTATTACGTAATAGTCATAATCGTGACCACTTACGCCTACACTTAGCGAATAACAAAGGTCTCTGGCAGATTTCCACAAAAGTACAACTAATTTATAGGTGCCGGTTTCATCGTGCAATAAATTAAAATGTATTTTTATTGTACTCTCTATGTATTTTCCTACAAACAAACAAATCAGTTAGGGATATAACTAAAAGACAGGACCGGCAGTAGAAATGTTTCTAGTAACACGTTTCTAAGCCGGTGATGTTATGAAAACAGTCTAGACTCTAGGCCTTTTCCCACCTTTAGTTATAATTTTGTCGCCGATTTATTGTATATTTTTTAACGTCATTTAGGATGTATTAACATCTACTGAGTCATGTGTAGGATTTCCATGTATAAATACAGTAAGACCTCGATAATCCGGCAGACTCGATAGTTCGGCATCAATCATCTTGAAAATTTGCACTAATTAAACATAGCAGTTTTTGTAATTATTGAGTGATTTAAGCCCGGTCTACACTGTCTGTTGACTACGCATCCGTTAAAAACAGTGTGTAAAAATCTACTGCTCAATAAACTTATCCAAAACAAACATTTCAATCAATATTTCTTATAAAAATCGAACAGATTCAAAACAATGTGCTCTCGTCGTCCTTTAAAAACGTTAAAGGGACCGTTTAACACTTTCGTTGCTGACAGTATTTTGTTGAACGTATTCCACTTAATGAAGATTATTTGAACAAATAGAAGTCTTTGGAAAAAAGATAAGTTGAATTTCTTGTAAATAGTTGTTCGATTTAAAACCGTTTTCAGGATATCTACTAGTTCCCAGAAATCAAAATCAGTGACTTTTCAGTGACCTTTAGGGTAAAAATTTAAAAAATCGAGTTTCTATATACAAAGTTTTTATTATGTAAAACTTAAAAATCACTTATGACTTATATCTAATTCTCTTAGTAATACACCCACTAGTGATACACGAAACGCGTGATGGTTTAGTCGATTGTTCAAACATCTCGAGCATCAAACAATCGCGCATCACTACGCCGCAACTTGCCTGCTCCGCTGTTCACTACTACGCCCATACTCCCCCTATCCGAACGCTGTTCCTGTTTATATTCATGTTTCGGCAAAAAAGACATTGAAACAACATAAAACACATAATTACTCCGCTTCGTATATGCTCAAAATTATTTTAAATGCTAGATATGTCTTATAAAAAACTAATCAGTTTGTTATAGGAAAAACATTTCATCATCTTGAAGCCTGGGGCTATGATCGCAATTATAACATCAGCGTGTCACTCGCACGATAGTATACGGAATCTTTTTTTTATATTTGTTACAATCCAGCGGTCAGAGAGCTTATATTGTAAATAGTTTATGTACACAATGATTTTGTTTTAGGCTTTTAAAATTTATTAGTTAGCGGCAATCTCTCTACGCAGTTAATGTTACGTAGTTTCAACGTGTAATTTACGTGTTCATATACAGTACATGTGCGTTTATTTATAGTTTATTCCTTGTCCAAACCATTTTAAAGGAAGACCTCCATAATCCGGCATATTCGATAATCCGGCATCAATGGAGCGTGCCGGATTATCGAGGTCTTACTGTATTACTATTCAGATTTAAGGTTGACAGAAATTTATATTTTGGCTTTATCGTTCTTATTGTTTTTCGTTCAAATTGGAGTTGATATCTAAAAACAGAATTGTACTTGGTCTATTTTAATGTTATTAATAACAATGAATTATTGCAGTAAACGGCTCTTCTAAAACACCACAAAACATCTACATAGCATCTATTGTACGAGTATAATCTAGTAGGCATCGCACGACCGTAGGCTCGGATCAAGTGTCTAGATTCTAAAAATGTTTTACACATTTATTGCTGTCAAATGTTTCCTGCGTTTTGATGTTTTTCTGGGTCTCTCCCTTATTCTCTCCTGTACAATCTTCGAGGGGTACTAAATATCATTCTTCCGCGGGAGTTTTCCCGCAATCTAAAGGTGCGTATACACTTGTGGGCTGCTCGGCGCGCGCGCCTCGAGTTCTCTAGATTAGTAGGCTTAGGTATCGGAGCTGCGTCCCGTTCCATCTCCTGTCAGATTTTCCAACGAACACTTTGTGTGCTCGCAGATAAGATTTGGACGGGTGTGTGAGAGGTTTGTTGTTTTTCATGCGCATTGTTTTGTTGTGATTGCGGTCAGAAGAAAATGTAATTCAACTTATCGATGCTTATCGAAAAACCCTCGTCTGTGGAACCCTCGAGACGAAAACCACTTTAAATATTAAATTCGGCTTCATTGTATGCCTTTTGGAAACATATTTTTTGTTTTTATAAACGATTTTAGGGTAGAATTTACATTATGCCTTCTCGCCGTATTCTAGTTTGTAGAAGATTTTTTTTGTCTTTTCAATAGCCTACTTACTAAATAATGTGTGTATAATAGTTTCGTATATTTATAATAAATAAGGATTCATTGAATGCCTTTTTAGAAACATATCTTGTGTTTTTATAAACGATTTTAGGGTTGAATTTACAACACGCCTTCTCGCCGTATTATAGTTTGTAGAAGACATTTTTTTACTTTTCAATATCCTATTTACTAAATAATGTGAGTATAATAGTTGCGTATATTTATAAAAAATAATGCTTCATTGAATTCCTTTTTAGAAGCATATATTTGTGTTTTTATGAATTTTTCTACGCATAGAAAAACGAATTATAGTTTTAGAATACGATATCTATATCTAAAAGCGAAATACCACTGACTCACTGACTCACTCATCACGATTTCTCAAAAACTACCGAACTGATTGAAATGAAATTTAGTATGTAGCTTCCTCTAGGGCCATAGGTGCTTACTAAGAAAGGGTTTG
>JAGFPH010000256.1:85629-104725 GCA_018207615.1 Philaenus spumarius | reverse complement strand
ATACTGTGACTAAACAGTTTAGGTTAGTCCTCTAGTTTTTTTTTTTTAATTCTAATTATATAAAGTGATAATAACACACATCGAAACTTGAGTGTGCGTGACTGGAAAACTGCCCCCCCGATCTCTGACGTCAAAATGACTTAGGAACCTGCTTGGGGGGGGGGGTAGTTTTCCGGGGGGTAGTATTCCGGCGACCCGCATTTACTCGAGTGGTAGGTTATTGCACACCGTTAAATGCGCAAACTCACTGCCTTGTGCCTTGTGTTCTTGCGTGAGTATACGTTTGTGTGAATGGATCCTGATACGGTAAATATTCGTGTAGAACGCATGCCAGAAGTGAGAACGATTTTAACTTTGGAGTTTGTACATTTGTTTAAGATCATTTCTTTTCTTAGTGCTGTCTAAATTTTGATGATTTAATCCCCCAATAGGCTATGCCTTTCAAACCTTGCCAAGTTTCTTCTTTTCTTGTTGTTGTTGTTCTTATAGGATTAATTCTTTCATTTTGCTATTATATTATACCAGCTGAACCGCGTGTTTTTTTATTTACGTTGTTTTAATTTAATTGATTTGCGTGATAGATTACACTTGCTTTTAGAATGTACACAATCTAACTAACAGCTGTCAGATGGCGCCTTTCATTAGGAAATATTATAAACTTTCATATGCAAGTTGTGTATACATTTTTTTTACGAAAACATTAATTTTAAGCTATTTGTCTATTTTTTTGTCAACAGCGGGAACATAAGCTTTAAAATTATGTTTGAATCATTGATTTTGGTAATGTTGCTATTACATTATACTAGCTGATCCGCGTGTTTTTTTTTATTTACGTTGGTTTAATTTAATTGATTTGCGTGATGGATTACACTTGTATATAGAATGTAAACAATCTAACTAACAGCTGTCACGTTTGTTAAACAGAGTGTTAATAGATGGCGCCTTTCATTAGGAAACATTATAAACTTTCATGTGAAAGTTTTGTATACATTGTTTTACGAAAACATTAATTTAAAGCTATTTGTCTATTTTTTTGTCAACAGCGGGAACATAAGCTTTAAAATGATGTTTGAATCATTAATTTTGGTGAAGAATTAAAGAAGCCACAAAAACACCCGAGAAATAATATGTACTTGCTGACCCGTGCGAATATTTCGCAAGTTAATAGTCCTGATGTAATACATTGATTTCGTTAAGTAAATAACGCTTTTTTTATTTACGTTGGTTTAGTTTAATTGATTTGAGTGATAGATTACACTTGCATATAGAATGTAAACAATCTAACTAACAGCTGTCATGTTTATTAAACAGATTGTTAATAGAATCATTAGGAATCATATGAACTTTCATGTGAAAGATTTTTAATCAATTTTTTTAACGACAACCTACATTTTAAGCTATTTGTCTATTTTTCGTCAATAGCGAAGAACATAAGCTATAAAATGATGTTTGAATCATTAATTTTGATGATTGATTAAGGAAGATATGGTGTTGACACAAAAAAAAAAAAAAACACCTTTGAGAAATAATATATAATTATGATTAGTACCTTGTTTTTGTTAGGTAAATTGTTGTACATTTAGATTAAATATGCTATTATTATTATTATTATTATTATTACTAGTTTTATGTGTAGGTATGTAAACAATAAACCTTTACTTACATGTGCCATATACACGTGGTGTAAGTGTATAGACTATGTTTAATGATATGGTACAGGTAAGGTGCACATTAAGTTTTTTTTTTTTTTTTTTACAAAAATAGATTCGCTAAGTTATGAAAGTTATTCGGAAGAAGAGACTTATCATGAGTGTATGAATGGCTGTAAATATATTGTTAAATCATTATGTTTTGATAAGTGACACGTAGTCCGTTTTTAAAATATATTTTGAATGTGCATTATAATAATCAATGAAAGAAATTATTTAAATACGAAAGATGCAGCAAAAATGTAACTGTGCAATTGTGAAATAAAAACTGTGTTTATTATTTTACAAACATGTTTTGATAGTAGTTTATGTAACTAATGTGTTATGATAGCAATTAATTAGAGTGCGATAAAAAAGTTTGATTGTATTGTAGACCTAACCTTCTCTCAAGGTTTGACGCAAAAAACGGTGAAACAATAACTACGTGCACTACACTAGTTTATCTACGACTAAGCAAATATTAAAGGCTATAATTAATTGAATATCACGTATTGTGGAATAGATATACAGTATAGTAAAACAATTATGTTGCTGAAATATGTCCAATGTTAAATACCCGGGGGTTATATTGGACTCACATTTAACTTGGAAATATCAGATTAACTATATTTGGAAGGGTAGAATGCAATTGTGAGAACTTTGAATTTTTTAGGTAATTGTGCTCGCTGGAAGTATTAAAGCAAATATACTTTTCACTTGTGCAATCTAGGTGGCAATAGGGATTAATGTGTTGTAGAGGTATATATAAAACGTCTATTAAACAAATAATAATAATCCAGAAACGCATTGTTCCTGTAAATTTACATCTTTAAAAAAATGGATTCTTCATTACCGCTTTTTAGGTTAATGGGTTCACTAACATTGCAATTATAAGTTTATAAAGTATTAATGCCGTATTTAAATGAAAGTGGTGAAATAATTAATTATGTTTAAGACAAAATGCAATAAAAAATAAAAATAGTTTTTATATTACAAACAAACAAAAATCTCGGGATTAAAAGTGTTTTATATGAATCGGATGTATAAATTTATTTAACATTCTACTGAAACATATACAAATTAGTAAAAATAAAAGTGATTTAAAATATAGTAAAATCATGGATGTAGAAACATTCTAATATGAGTTATAATTGTATTTATTGTTTATGTGTTGTGTTTATAGTCATTGGCATTTTAGTTCAAAGAGGCCATTCTTATTTTAAATGTTTTAATTTACACCAACAATTTTAATGAGTGGTTATTTTTAATTTTTAATGATAAGGCCCACTAACATCCCTCTTTACCAATATATGTTAAATTTTTATTATGATGGTAAACCCTAATCAGGCCTAAGGGTTTCCTAATTTACCATACTATTAATGTTACGTGTGGATTTTTGGTTTCTTTTTAGATTATAGTAAAATGTAATGTTTTTTAGTTAAGAATTCAAAGTGACTTTTTATAAGTTGTATGTATGACGTGTTATAAATAAATATATTCGCTCATTCATATAGACTTAATAATACGCAAATTTAGAAAATGGGCTGGTAATAAGTTCAACTCCCATTAGTACTGAAATGTTGTAGAATTTGATATAATCGAAGATTAAAATTACCTTTGCCTATTTTACTGTTTGCCTATTTTACTAATTTTAATTATATTATAAGGATATAAGCTAATATTGTGCAAAATATTTCTTTGATACCAGTTTTAATTTATTTACTTTTTTTAATGCTCGTGAATTCAAACAGTGCTTAAATGTTTTCCTAAGTGAATACGGCCTTTCACTGTTTCTTTACTTAAGTTTAATAAAAATTAAAGGCGAGGTAAATTTCTAACAATCAAAAACTTGTGAATGTACACGAAAGAACTTCACTTTCAGCACGGGGGTGTTTGAGCAGGACGGGTCTCCTTAGTCACTGGTATTCGTGATCACTCACAATAACTATTAATAATATGCGTATTAATACTATGTACTAAAATATTTTAGCCTGTTTCAAGTTTTACTCTTTTCTCGCGAACGGGAGCTTGGTATCTTAATATAAAAGTATATAATGTAGGCCTACCTAAACTTTCTATTTCTTACATAGGCAAACTCTCGATGTTTGTAAGATCCATGCAATCCATAGGCCTACTCTTTATCCATAGGAAAGTAATTTTTATGGAGGTGTCACCAATATAATGCTTCAAGAAGCAGTGTTGTGTACGCCTAATAATGGAGTAGGCCTAAATGTTGAACCGATTATTTTTGCGAGGAATTAATTTTGCCGGTAGTGAAAGAGATATTAAAAACCATTCTTCATAAGACACCGTCGGATATAATATAAAAAAATTCTCTCAGTAATAATTCAGTGCAAAGAAGAATAGATGAAATTGCAAAAGACGTTGAGATATCATTATGTGATTACTTAAAGACTTACAAATTTTAAATTCATCTCGATGAATCAACTCTACCAAATAACAAAGCTCTACTCTTATCATACGTACGATTTATAAAAGAAGAAATCATTCAGAAAGAGTTATTATTTGCTAAAAATTTAGAATCTGATACAAAGGGAGAATCTATATTTAATACCATACGATATTTTGTCTGCTGCTGGTGCTCAAGCGATGACATGGCGTCATAAGGGTTTCATAGCGCATTTGAAACATGAAGTACCAAATATACTCGATGTACAATGTATTATTCATCGTCAGCATTTGGTTGCAAACAATTTGAATTAACGTCTGCATACGTCGCTCCATTACGTTATTAAAGCAATCAATAAGATTGGAAGCAATTCATTGATTATGTAATACGCTTTGTAATGAAAATGATTACATCGTAGAGCTTGCTGTTACGTTGGCTCTCTAAAGGTGTTTGTCCGAATCGTTTTTCCTTTTCAATCTATTTGACTCAGTACTGGACTTTCTTGAAGACAGAGATGAAAAATTGCGTGAGAACCTGATTACGTCAAAAAGTTACATCGCTTATTTTGATAGACCTGTTTAAAATATTTAATCAAATTAATTTACAATTGCAAGGTGATGCGTTGAATGTAATTAAAACAAAAAACGTCATAGCTGCTTTTGCAGAAAAACTTCTTCTATTCGAACGAAATCTTGATAGAGGTGAATACAACCATTTTCCCACAGTATCAGCAGTCTGTGCAAAACCATAGGCGTAACCCGGGGGGTTTTGGGGGTTATAACCCCTAACCCCCCTCCATTGTAAAAAGTGTATCGCACTTTGTTTACATCTAAATACGCTCTTAAGAATATATTGTTTTCAACACCTATGCAAATGTCAATCTGCAATAAATTATCAATATATTGCTACATTATCTTTGGTCGAATTGATACTTTATTTTATATACGATGTAGTATATATTGTATGGCCTGGAACACACACGGATTTTTCGTCTACCACGGATTATTTGCCGTCGCCATCATATCAGCAGTGACGCGAAGGAGAGTATTAGAGCATACACATTTTTCGGAAAAATAAACAAGCGGTTTACTTACAGCTGACGGTAGCTGTGCAGCCGCTCGCTGCCACTTCGATCGACGGATTTTCTACGTCTCCGCCGAAACAGTGGCAAACGTGACCAAATGCAGGCCAATTTTCCTTATTTTAGTATTTTTCGCAGAACAGTATAATTCAGCCACAAGGGTAGTTCGTCAAATGATGAAACAGACATTCTTAAATATTTGAAAAATGTTTCTTCTAGTTCCTCAAGCCAGGAAACACAGAATAGAATTCTCCAAAATCTTCTCTTCTTTTATTGATTGGATAAACCCAAATAAAGTATATTTTTTTGCTTCCTTTTCAATCGGCGACGGAATAAAAATAAAGCGAAAGTTGCTCTCTGTTCATGCCAATAAAACATTAAAGAAATAATATATTACATAACACACTTCGTGATTTCTGAACTAAACACTTTAATTTAATAAATCCCAATGAGGCTTTAGACTGCGTCGGAAATTTTACCACCCTGTATGCACACTTTAAATTTTATGAGCGGCGACGGTAACTAATCCGCAGCCGACAAAAAACACCGTGTGTGTTCCAAGCCTGTGGGGTTAGAGGCAGCGCGCGGAAAGATTTGGCGGGGGATGAGTAATGGTTGCTATTCTAAATTTTTCTAAAATAGGCCTGAATCACAATTAGAAGTGGCAAATTATACATACCTATATCTTTTTAAAGTACTTTTGGGAAGCCTAAAACGTGTTATTTTGCATCTTAATTTAAAAACAAATTCCATACCCAGTTAATACCCAGTTCCCTACCCTGGATTGTGGACAATAGTACAGAAGTTTTAATTGAATTTCCTTCGTCCTATATGGCTGAGCGTGGTTTCAGTTCAGTAGCTAACTGAGAGGAACAGACTACACATCACTGAACGTGGCGATCTGCGATTGTGTTAACGAAATTGGAACCCGACATTAACAGATTATTAACACTCCATCAGCCTCAACCATCTCATTAATTTATCATTAATTTTGTTTCTATCTCATGTTTTTCATTTCTTATATTGATTCTGTGTTTATTTAAACAATTTTATTGCACATTTGGTTGTCATTTTTATAAATTTCTGCTTTATGATTTTAATAGATACTAAACAGATAATATGCAACAATATTTTAACATTTCATATAAAATTAACTATTATGGGCTAGGCTAGAGACTACGGGGGAGATGAAATTTGTGTTCTCTTCTAAAGAGACCAAAAAGGTTGGGAATCTATGATTTAGAGACAGGTGGGAGTCAGATTTGTATAAGCCTACATTGGGGTTACACTTTAGAGGTATATTCAGAAGTTTTGATTTTAAGGAACCGTCGATAGCTTGCCTAAATTATTTGAAAATATATATTTTGGTTTAAGGATTCCAAACTCCTGTTTGGAAATTGTAATGTCAGTTTGTTTAGATATTTTAAAGAAGATGGTAAAAAGTTCAATATGGAAAGTTTGCAAGATTGTATTAAATCAGACTAGGACAAGTTTACTGATTAAAGCCCACAAAAATCCACATACAATAAGTTTTATAAAGAGTTAAATTTGAGTCACTGAATGTTAATTTTAGAGTGATGGAGTAAGGAGGTACACTTTAGTTCGATATTTATTTATTTATTCGATATTGGTCTTTTTACAAACAAATATATGCATGAAATAAATCAATACAATTAAACAACAAGCAGAGAAAAAAATAGAGAAAAATGTACAATAACTAACATAAATACACAAAATTTAAAACTTTTTAAGAATAAGTTAATAAGATAAAACACATTGAAAAAAAAGAAATCACATCTATCACAAAATAGTACTATCATGATGCACAAACTCATCCATCCAGTAAAAGGATCCAGACAATAGAAATTGTCTAAGACTGCTTTTAAAAATCCTGTAGTTTGGCGAATTTCGAATGCTTTTAGGAAGCTTATTCATGAACTTTGTACCAACTTGTGAGGGAGTTTACTGTATAATTTGAACCTGTGCTGTCTCGCACGATACTCACAAGCTTGCCTGGTGCTGTAGTTGAGTATATCCATATTTTGGACATGGTCACACTTGAATTTAAAAAATCAACACTTCAAGTACGGAAGTGTAAGTACTCCGATTACCTTGAAATAGTCAGTAGTTAATACTTTGAAATAGATATGTAATGGACAAGAGATAGAAGATTCTTGCTGTGTGTCCGGGGTTGCAAGAATTTAGAATCACGTGATTTAGTTCAGAAGAAGTAAGTTAGGATGAATATTAATAATATTTAAAAGGCAGGAATTAATTGGTGAAAATTGTTCAGTTATGATGACGGAGCATATAAGCCTAAGTATAGGACATACTTAGTTGATTTATATACTTACTAAATGTATTCAGTTATGGTTAGAAAATTAACGTTCAATTATTTGTACAGTTAAGGCTATGTGGAATTTCAGAAGGATTGACATTGGACACCTTCGGATAGAATATTTCAGAGTTTCTTTAGGCAGACGTATTTGTATATTTTTATAAATAAATTCATTATTATTAACGCTGTTTATATACATTTTGTATTGCAATCAACTATCAGCTGATTTACCGGGTTCACTCACCTGTCAGCTGTAGTAAACGCTGTATCCGTTTAGTAGATGACGTCACGCAACGCTTTCTGACTAGTAAGCGTTGTGTGTAATTAATAATAAATCTTAGGAACACGTGCCCTGTTTCAGTCTCTTGATCTGCGGGAAGTTTAAGATATATTATTTATTAATTTATCCTCAACAGGAGGATGTTGAGCAGTTGTTTGATAGATTTGCTATGAATGCATAAATATAGGAACAGTTTTAGTATAGGTCTACGTTTGTGTGAATGGATCCTGATACTGTAGAACGCAAGCCAGAAGTGAGAATGATTTTGACTCAGGAGATGTACATTGGTTTAAGATAATTTTGTTGACTTAGTGCTGCCTACATTTTCGTATTTTGATGATTTAATGGCGTGAATCCCCTAAGTATAGGGTATGCCTTTGTTCTTAAAGGATTAATTTTTAAATTTTGCTATTATATAATAATAATTAAGCACAATAAGCGTAATACAATGGTTTAAAATGATGTTTCAATCGTGAATACTGATGAAGAATTAAGAGAGATATGGATGCCACAAAAAACACCTTTGAGAAATAACATATAAGGATGATTAGTATTTTGGTTTTGTTGGATAAATTGTTGTACATTTAGATTAAATATGCTATTATTATTATATTATTATTACTAGTTTTATGTGTGGTGTAATAGTATAGCCCATGTTTAATGATATAGAGCAGGTAGTTTACACATTACGTTGTTTTTTCTTCTACAAATATATTTGCTAAGTTTTGAAAGTTATTCGGAAGAAGAGACTTATCACGATTGTATATGGCTATAAATGACTGTAAATGTAGTGTTAAAACATTCTGTTTTGATAAGTTACACGTAGTTCGTTTTTAAAATATATTTTGAATGTGCATTGTAATAATCAAAATTAAAAAAATTAACAAGAAAAATGCAGCAAAAATTTAACTGAAAAATTATGAAATAAAAACTGTGTTTATTATTATAAAAACATGTTTTTGATAGTAGTTTATGTAACTAATGTATTATGATAGCAATTAATAAAAGTGCGATAAAAAAGTTTGATTGTATTGTAGACCTAACCTTCTCAAGGTTTGACGCAAAAAACGGCGAAACAATAATTGCGAACACTACACTAGTTTATCTACGACTAAGCAAATATTAAAGGCTACAATTAATTGAATATCCCGTAATGTGGAATAGATATACAGTATCGTAAAACAATTATGTTGCTGAAATATGTCCAATGTTAAATACCTGGGGGCTATATTGGACTCACATTTAACTTGGAAATATCAGATGAACTATATTTGGAAGGTGTTGAATTCAATTGTGAGAACGTTTAATTTTTTAGGTAATTGTGCTCGCTGGAAGTATTAACGTAAATATGCTTTTCACTTGTGCAATCTAGGTTGCAATACGGATTAGTGTGTTGTGGAGGTATATATCAAACCTCTACTAAACTAATAATAATAATCCAGAAACGCATTTTTGTTTTTTACAAATAGATTAGCTAAGTTATGAAAGTTATTCCGAAGAAGGGACATGATTGTATATGGCTATGAATGGCTGTAAATATATTGTTAAAACATTCTGTTTTTATAAGTGACACGTAGTTCGTTTATAAAATATATTTTGAATGTTTATTATAAAAATTAAAATGAAAAAAATTAAAAATGTAAGATGCAGCATTTTTTATGAAAGTTCTTGCATTGTGACAGCAATTTATTAAAGTGTGATAAAAAAGTTTAAAATTATGTTTGAATCATTAATTTTGATGAAGAATTAAAGGATGTATGGCGTTGCCATGAAAAAACACTTTTGAGAATTAATATAATATGATTATTATAGTTCGTAGACAACTAAAAATGTCGACATTTTTGTTAAAACGGGTTTGAATAACTATCGTTTTTATTTGTGATACTGTTTTTAAGTGTGGCTTATCACTTGAATACAATTCAGGTTCAATATTTAATCAAAGAAAAATAAATTTTCTTGGTCACATTGATTATTTAATCAATAAATTTATAAATAGGCTACTACGTTTGAATAACATACTAGTTCAAATTAGTAGAATATTTGCGTTTTGCTATCTCATAAAATACGGTACATTTTTAACTATGTAAAAGTTTCTGTTTGTTAAAAACATTTTGTGGTTATGTGACCTTGGAACATCTAACAATTCCAGAGAGATGATGTGATAGCCTATAATAATTATCTGAACGACTACAATGTACTATTTTCCTTATTTACATTTTTTAATGAGCCTTGAGAATTGACTGTTTTGTTTGCCTGAAGTCTATCAAAAGTAATAACACTGCTGTGATAAAGTAAATCCAACAGCAACTACATGTTTTGCCAAATTTAATCAAAGTTGGCGCGGTCAAGTTTTTATAGTGCACTTTGAACGAAGCTAACATGCGCTCACTGACGTATCAAAATACCCACTTTTACCCGGTTGTGGAGGCAACTAAAACACATACAAATGTAAAACTGTATGTCTATTTAAAATAACGTGGAATAATAACAATTCACTACTGAATACAATAAAAACTTAAGGCTAGGCAGTAGGCAGACCCAGCCACCATCTTGTATTCCAACTCCCTTAAGAGCAATGTTAAACGGGTAAACAAGATTACTGGAGTAATAATGATTAGAAAATGATTCTGAATGTGTCATTTTAAAGGTTAGGAGAGTCCGAATGTGCATATCTTTTAGTATTTAAAATTTGTTTTTAACTAAATTTGTTCTTTGACTTAACTCAAAATCAAAGTTTGCGATTTTCGTTCTTTTTCAATAATGCAAATTTCAAAAATGTAAAAAGACCACCCCATTCAAAGTTTAATTACCTTTAAAATAAAAGTAATTTCAATAATTTTGGATAATTTATGGCGAAAAATCCTCGTTATTGTGGGATCATGTACGCGCCGAATGTGTGTTCCTACTCGAGTGCTTAGCCTGCATTCTGGTGGTTACCACAACAACTTGGCGGAGGAATACTAGAAAATAATATAACCGTTAATGTTCAATGTGTGAGAGAAAGCTGTGTATAATAACACATACTACCAAACATTGTCACGCATCCACATTTCAGTACGTTTACAGTCAGGGATACGTCTGTAACCTATACTTGCTAGCGGAAGAACGAAAAACTAGCAACTCAATGCTAGTAGTGTACAGCTCTGCCAAGTGGAGAGCCTTAAGTGGACTCTAAAAAATAAGCATCACAAATATTTACAACGTTGTCAAATTGAACATAACCCCATTGTGATAAGGTGTAATGTTAATGGTCGCGCATAAATATTACGTTGTTCTGTATAACAGAATTGCGACCTCCACCCACAAAAAAAAAACTTAGTACAGTACCAAACTAACATAAGCTCTCCAATCACAGTATGTTTTCAGTTTGTAAAGACATGTAATTCGGTAGCACTTTCTACTTTCAGAAAAAATTCTTTTAAAATGCTGTTATATCTATCGGCTAAGCAAGATGGATGAAATTTTCAATGTTAATTCGACTATTCAACTTTTGGTTTTGTTGTTTGTTCTTTTACTTCTTTTATAATGTTAATATTAGATTTTGCCACAGTCAGTGGAGTGATTAGTTTCATTATATTTAAAGGAAAAGGTGAAGTTTTGCGTCTTTCCTTTCGAATTGAAGGTCACGCTCATCCGCGCTATATCTTGTCCAGAGCTTCAAGAGCCCAGAGGACACACACTCACACTTGCAGCCCGGTCTACCTGCCGTAACTGTTGTTTCGATACTCACATACTAGGTCTTAGTCTGCAAAACTGATATTTTTTATATTTTTTATTTTAGGTTAATATTTTTGTAAATTTTAAATTCTGAATTTTATTTCACGAAAATAGAGTCCAAACACGAAATTCCTTACTGTATCTTAGGAATAAAGGGTCAAATGATCAACTCGACTTTGTAATATCAGTTTCTTAGACTTTATTTTAATATAAACTTATTAATAAAGTAAATAAATAAACAATATATATATATATATATATATGACGATAATTGTTAAGGTCGGGGCAATTCAATCAAAAATCAACAAAAAATTCCGACCAATAACAATAAAAAATTATAAAAACTAAAAATATAACGGTATTACTGTACTGTTAATCTAATAACGAAAATTATTGATCTATTTTCATTTATTGATTGATCTAATAATAACAATGTATTATTATGTTTTATACACTCATTTTAAACATTATAATACATTTTTACTAACCTACTACTGTATAGCTTTTCTGAATTACTTAAGTAATATAAACTGGTTGCTCAAGTATTAGGCCGGGTTTCCACGGGGCGTGAGATGGTAGCCGGACGCACGCTTTCGTGGAACACTCCCAGTGAGATCGAAACGTTCGTGAATTTGATTCTGACGTCTCCAACAAGTCTGAGCCCTCACGCTTCAATCCAACATGTTTTATTTTCAGTCGTACCTGTTTCGTGATAGGACAGTTTCTTTCATCCGTTACCACGTCGTTGCCAAACAGTTACGTCTGTTTCGTATAAAGAAACTGTTCGTTTTCTTGAATTATATTCTGATAAGCTGTTGTTGTATGACACAATTAAATATAGAAGAATATAAAGATCGGGATTTGAAAGCAGCAGCGGTTAAAAGAATCTCCGATGCTCTCTACATTGCCGACTTTGGACCGAAGGAAGTTATTTCAAATTTTATTGTGAAGGGCTGAAGAAAATAGCCGACAGTCGGCCAGGGGCTGGAAAGGATGACCTTTATAAACCAACAATTTTCTGGAACGATATTGGTCTCATATTTGTATTTGTCTTTGAAATATAGCTCGTTCATAGTCGGTATCGTACCGAATCAAGCGTGGGGAACTTTTGTGTGTGAACGGTCAACGCTTACAGCTGGCGTTGATTCACTCTCGGTAGACTCACGAAATCAAAAACGAAAGCGTGGCACGCCTAACCCGGCTTTAGTAACATCGTGACGCATGCCTCCGATCGCGGCCACATTAATACAACATGTATGTGTACATTATAACAACCGATAGGCCTACTTATACTCGTAAATAATTGTAAAACATAGAAATGTATAAGCATGACTTCCATAAACATGTAGGCTATTGACGGTAGGTCTATATGCAACTGAGAAATGTCTCTGCATTAACCAAGCATTGTTGAGCCAGATCGTTAAGTACACAGCACGTCAGACAAGCGCCGAAGAAATGCTACCGATAACTGTTCCACGTTATGATTTCCCTCCCTTCCTGACCCCCAGCGGTAAAACATATCCATGTTAAAAATGAAAAATACGGATATTTTGTTTTATAGTTTTTACTATTCTACACTTCTTTCCGATCGTTTTGATATGTAATTCATGTAAAGGCCATTTGCCGCACATTTTTATTAAAGAAAAATGTAAACAATACTTTCTAAATGTTATTTAAAACAAGGTCTAGTGATACAAAATATTATAAATGTTATTTAAAACGAGGTCTAGTGATGTTCTAAATGTTACTTACAACTTGAGAAAAAACTTCGTCTTCTTTTGTTCCGCCTCAAAGCACACGCAAGTTTTGTTGTTTGCAAATTCAAAATATTCTTTCAATGCGAATTTGGGAACTTTTTACATGTTTTCTGAATTTTAAAACATTTAGAATGTCGGTAGAAAAATGACAGATATGAATCGTGCTTTAACGAACATTACGACATTGTGCAGTAGTTTGAAAGACATTATGTTAAAATTTGGTGCAAAGCTAAGCTATTAACTGTTTTTAAGCTCAAGACGTTCGAATGAGAAATTTTACATATTTCATACTATCGGAAATAGTATCGATGGCTCCTAAAGGGCACGACCCTCCTAACTTATCGGGGGGGGGGGGGGGGAATTATTATGAGCGATGGTTTTATAAAGGTGAAAGGATTGAATGTGTCAACAAGTATAAATATCTTGGTCTGACTCTGACCCCAGCGTTGTCTTTACATCGTCATTTTGAAGAGAAACTGACAGCATCTAAAAATGCCATCAAATCATGCTTGGGCAAATTTGTTAGGACATGCAAGTATTTCCCTATTAACTAAATCGGAATGTTTTAAAGCTGTAGCCAGGTCAATCATGTGCTACGGAGCCCAAGTGTGAGGATATCGGGAACATGATTCGGTTGAACAGCTGTTACGTTTTTTTTTATCAAACGGACTCTGTGGCTGCCACAAAACACACCAAACTATATGTTGTTTTTGGAGAAAAATTTTGAAAAATTATTTATTTTTGCTTTTAAGTTGCATTTTAAATACATAATAAAAGTGCTGGACATGGCCTATAACCGTCTACCTAAGATGTTATCAAAAGAAATGTGTTTTTGTATAACAGAGCTATTGGAAAATTTCGAAAACTAAAGTTCAAGTTGCATAAACACGGATCCTTTTCTTGTTTAAGCAATATTCTTCGTAGTAACCGAGATAGGCTGTGGTTGGTCGTCATCTTGGTTTTTACTGTCTGATGTAAATTGTATGTTTTAATACAGTTAATGCTTAAAAAGAGTAAACAAATATTATATCGGAAAAAATTGCCCTACAAACCAATATGAATCTACCAAACGAAAGGCAACTAATGTGATATTAGCATTATTCAAAATCTTGCCAGAGAAGGATCATGGTAGGCCGCCATCTAGATTTTTGAAGCCTACTTGTTTTAAGATTCTTGTTTTTTCCCCATTTTCAGGTGCCGAAAAGACATTGTTTTAACAAAATGTGTATGTATTTAGTTTCTAGCGAGTAAAACAAATGTCTGTATGTAATTTCAGCTCTGTTGACATTTTTTTCTTATAAATAATAAAAATGTGACTTCGGCTTTTTTCTTTTTTATTCCGCTTAGAAGACATTTTTTCAAAATCCCGTCTTATTGCACGTCTAGAGCACATTATGAATCATCATACGAAATATAAGTTAATCCTTTTGCCGTTTTTGAGAAATAGCGATGATTGGGTGAGTCAGTGAGTAAATAGTATTTGGCTTATATACTCATAGATTGGTAGAATTTGTACAAGTCTACACTTACTTATATTTGGAAAATTTTAGTTAGGTTAATTTTTATTTTAGGTATATAATTAAAAATTGTAAGATAATTTTGTATAGCACATAGGCCTATAGTATGTCTACTCATATTTTCGTAATGCCACATCTTGTAAACTTTAGCAGACTATAATTGTGTATCAGTGGATCATCGTGAACTAAATAGTAAATCGGTATAAGCCTAGACCCAACTTAATTATAGCTTAACTATTATTTCCGTAAATTATATTTTTGATAAAGAATTAATTAATTTGACTTTCTCTACGGTAAAAGAGGTTTTGGTGCAAACATTTATAGTTATTTAAGTTAGTTAATTTATAGCCTAACATTTTACATAAATTTCTTTAGTAACAAATAATAAATTTTTAACGTAATTAATTTGTATCATTGGCCTAGGTAAATTTGCAATGGACTCAATACAAAATTAAACAAATTAAAAAAGCATTCGACTTAAATCGGTTGTGAGTAAATTAAAAATTTTCTGATTGTCTCTTGTTGTAGTGTTTCCCCTTCAAAACTTGGATAGACATATTAAGAGAAGTGGGCCTATTAGTCCAGGAAATGAAGGGTTTGAAAAAATATACAATTTAGGAAATTTGTAGCCTATTTAAATTAATGGGTTGCTTCTGTGGAACAGACTAAAAGTACTCATTAATTGGGATGGGGGAGGGGGTGGAGCTCGCGCTTCCTTATTGGTTTTGATGTACAGTACTTATTTAATTTTGAATAAATCTCAAAAAACTAGCAGGGTTTTAAAAAATAGTACCCTATATTAAATTAAAGAGCCTTAAATTCCTACAAAAAATGCCCTATACATTTTTGTTGTTTCTGGAATAGTTACTACCTAGACATGTATAGAGTAAGACTTTTTTGCAGGGAATTTTATAGGCTACTGTTTATTTAATACTATAGAGTAATATATTTTTTGAAACCGACTAGATTTTGAGATATTTATAAAAACCGAAAATGGGACCTAAAAACCAATGGCATCGGGAGCTTTCTCTCCCCCCCCCCCGCCCACCACTGAGTACTTTAAGTATGTTCGTCAGAAGCACCCCCCACTAACATGTAGAACAATTTTCAAAACTAGGCCTAACTTATATGTTTTTGTACCCGAGTTTCAGGCCTTTGTTGCTTGGCCTTTATTGGTAATTGGTAGTAGATCTAATAGTAAACTACCGCATTTTAAAATATAGGCCTAACCTCAAAACACAATTTACTGTTGTCTTGACAAATTAGCTGACTTGTAAATTGAAAATTTGTGTTTGTAGAAATGAAGTAATAATTATTATAAATAATTTTTCGATTGTGAAACAGAAAATTATTAGCACTTGTAAGTTTAAAACTTCTCAAAATTCCTAATACTGTAATAATAGTGACATTTTGAAACAGGTGTGTGTCTTAATTCTTTAATTTTTATTTTTGTCTTGTAATGGAAAGGTTTTGAAATTAAGAATATAAGAATAATTTAAGAATAGGTTATAGTTTAATCTAATCACTAGGTATACTTTTTGTTGCAAAACCACCGATATTGCGGATTATTTATAACAAATACGAATAAATGTGAAATTTCAAAATAACTTACCGATAGTAAATGCGAGGCTCAATTTTAACGACTATTTAATATTTCTATAATATAGTTTCAGACCTGACATTTATAAATAATTTTAAGTGCAACATAGGAAGTTCCAAAAGGGAAACATTTCTATTATTAATAAAAATAAAATAATGCATCTGTACTTTTTGTAAATCGGGATGAAAACTTGAATTAGCAAATTGCAGGGACGGATCCAGGCCTTCTGGTGAAGTGTAGGCTATAGTTACAGTTTCTTTAGTTTAGTCCAAACCTAGCCGAATGGATTTATTCAGAACATCTAAATTTAGGCCTACAAGTTTTCTTTCTCTCATAGTTTCTAAAATATTTATTCACTAGCACAATTCTGGTCGGTGTAGTTTCCGAATATGTCAAAAACCACGCTTTTACTGGTCGCCGTTAAATTTTTCGTTTCTCAATGCAAAATTAACCAAAATCAATACTCAGTAAAATCGACAATAATGAATTGTCAAAATATACACTCTAATCATCTGTATTGGTGTGAGCAACTGCGCATGTCAAACTGTTGACTTTATCTCTTCCAATCGCCCCTCCCCTACAACAAGCCAGATTATTGTCAGACATAGGGTGAAGTGATTAAAACGAAGCGACTACATAGTAGACACTACGATGTAGTGATAGCTTCAGTGGCGGTTGTCAGCTTAATACCTGAGTTGTCAGGTAAAGAAGGTGTGAGAGGAATGAGAACATCAATGTGTTCTCTCGTCAGTTCCCCAGTAAACCTTAGCCTCCCTACTCCCTTAATCGGTTCGCCAAAACTCTCCTACAACAAATAACCATTTCTGTACAGATGAAATTCATAAAAAATATTTCGGATGCTGCTTGAATTCCACAGGAGGTTCCAAAAGCTACCGGTTTGCTCATATCTGCGATATATTTTTTCTTTGTTGAATAAATATCTCCTGTTACTTTTAAAGTATATGGTTTGAACCTGCGCCAATTGTTTGAAACATGACTAACAACTCTGGTCCTCACCTCAAACTCCAGTGAATCTGTGTCATGTACAATTAAAGCCAAAGAGTAGAATAAGCATTGGCCATCTTTCCTAGAAGAAACTACTCTGTGAGGAATAAATACTCTATTAACGTGTATGACCTCCATTGTTGTAATATGAAGCTAAATTTTATATTTAAGTTAGTAATAATAAGTTACAGTAAAATAAAACAATGTAAAATATTACTTCGTCAAAACGTAAAATTTTTTCTAAACTTACTTCAGTTAGACAAAAATCACTTCTTTATAGAACTTAAAACGCACAAATATAAAAATAATAATAATAATTTTTATAATTATCCCTTGCATATTGAATTATTCTTAGAATTCCATGTAGAGTGCATACACTAATACCTCACTCAAAATCATTAGTCACCAAATAAATAATGCTTACATTATAATGATCACTATTTTTTCGCATACTTATTATAATATATTAATATTATAATAATTATAATAACGTATTATTATATACTATGTAACGTCTATTCCCTCTTCACGATTTGACTTGTGTTTACGCAAAAAGTTTGCGTGACGCGAGATTTCAGAAACATAGTCAAGTGAAAGTGCCAAACGGGCCAATAGAAGTTATCACTTCAAAAATATTGGTGATTGTTTACTATACTACTGATAGGTGATTGTCTACTACATAGAAAAAATGTAGGTGATTGTTTACTATAGTGAAAAATATAGGTGATTGTTTACTAAAGTGAAAAAATATAGGTGATGGTTAATTATACTAAAAATACTAGGTGATTTTTTACTATACTGAAAAAATATAGGTGATTGTTAATTATATTGAACCAATATTAGGTGACTGTTTACTTTATTGAAAAAAATATCGGTGATTGCCTACTATCCTTACAAAATATATGCGACTGATACATAACTTATATTGGTGATTACTGTACTGAAAAAATATGCGATTGTTTACTATACACTGACAAAATATAGGCGATTATCTATTACTGTATATTGAAAAAATGTATGCTATTGTTTTCTATGCTCATTAACAAAAACTAAGAATACGCAAATTACATTTTTTAATTTTTATCATGAATTAAATAGGGTTAAGTAGAGCCATAGGTTATAGCAAGCCGATTGCTTCGGAGCGAGTCAGGCCGATGCATCGGTAGACGACTCGCAGCAGAAACGCAGGAATTAAACACATATCCATGATTCAATGTTTTACTATACTTGAAGGCTAGATAAATAGCAAAAATTGTTGTCAATTTTGAGTTAACCTGGATAGAGAAAAGATTTCGAAAAAAATTCTTATACACAATAATTGTATGGTTTTGATGATTATAGGCCTAATTGTCAGTAGTTAAGTGATGACGTTTTAGGTGCAGCATATTATATTACTGTAGTACTTAATATACAATTAATGCTTATGATTATATTGTAATTATAATCCTACGACTACAATTACTGCAAATAGGGAGTTGTTTACTATAGCTTACTGATGCTTAGGTCTACCTACAGTTTAATGGGATGATTACCATGATAATTTAAAAAGATTTATAACTTTATAAATATATAATATAGACCTTTAAAAAAGTCGTTTATTGTGAAAACAACGACAAAAGATCATCTGGACAAATTAGGTATATCTAAGAATTATTACCGATCGCATTCAAACGACGCAGAAACATTATCAACAGTCTGGGTAT
>JAGFPH010000256.1:75505-85619 GCA_018207615.1 Philaenus spumarius | reverse complement strand
TTACATGACTACCTAGCAATCGTTCGATGCTTGTAAGCTGGGTCCCTATTATTACGCCCTCTCACTTTAAATTGGAGCCAAGGTAGTAGAAACTGGTGAGAGGGTTACATATATCGTACGTATAAGAATACATAAACATTTGATTCTAACCTTAGCCCAGTCATTAAAAGACCTCGACCCGAGAAAAATTGGGCCTGAGCAAAGTCTGTGGATTTGTAATATTTAAGGTAACAGTTAAAAAAAATTTACATCTGGAGAAGACGAAATAGTCAAAAAAAAAATGAAATTTGAAATTGAAATCATGAAGTTTGCATATCTCCTCGACAGCCGCGGCACCGAATTTCGAAGCGTACCGAGCGCGCGCACCCTTTCATATCACCTATTCGAGCTCCCCAGAGAATAAACCATATATATATATATGCATCTCTTCGTTAATATTGATAAGCTACTAATAAGTACACGTGTTTATTTTCATTTTGAGACACGTATTGCTCAGATATATTCTGTCCGAAGCATTTGAAAATTCAATATTTTAAGTATATCACAACATAATATCGTATTTCTATATTAACAAAATTAATACTTGATATTATCACGCTTAAAGTTTCTTTTTATATTATACTAGATGGCTCCGCCCCCTGCTCGCTTCGCTCGCTTAAGGGCACAGAACGAACACATCGTAATAATAAAAACTCTTCGCCCTATGTACATTTTTATGAAGAAATGCACGCTACTGTTGGTCAGGAAAGCTTCCTTTCGAATATTAATAACAAACGTTTCATAGAATTTTTGAAAAAATATTTTATCAATAAGAATTTTGATGTGAAACAGGCAGAAGATGACGCAGAGTTATTAATAGTTAGAAATGCTCTTTCTATAAAAACTTTAACGGCAGTGATTGTGTCTGAGGATACCGATATTTTAGTTTTATTGACAGCTTTGGCTCCTGGTGCTGAAAAAATCTTTTTATTATAGCCATCCAAAAGAAACTCGGAACAGAAAGTTTACTCTAATAATAGTTTCGATAATTATAAATATTGTAAAAAATTTATCCTATTTTTACACGCTGTAAGTGGTTGTGATACAACATCGTGCTTTTTGGGGAAGGGGAAAAACATTTTATTCCGAAATATTGAAAAACGAAAGCAAAATTTTGAATTGACAAAAGCCATGGAAACGTTCCTTTTACCAAATCAAACGCACGAGGCTATCGATACAAGTGGAAGAATTTTCTTGTTGAATTTGTATAATTCTCCTAAAAATATAACATGTGTGAATAAATTGAGATTTCTTAAATTCAAGTAAGCAGTAATTTATTAAAGAAAAGGTATAAAACCCGTTAAATTGGAAAATCTCCCGCCGACTAATGATGCAACTGCCCAGCATTTTTATCGAGTTTATCTTCAAGTTCAGATATGGATGTTTAATTATCTGCCGGCAGATAATTGGGGCTGGAAGATGCATGATATATTGGCCCCAGTCAAAATGTTAAAAGCACCTGCGCCTAAAGAAATTTTACAAATGTTATTCTGCAACTGTACAACTGGGTGTAATAGATCGTCTTGTACTTGTAGAAAATCTTTGCTGAAGTTTGCGGTTTCTGTGAATCCACTAATTGCACGAATTTAGGAAAGTTCACAGGATGAAGAATGTGAAAGTGATAGTGATGGTTATGAAGATCTTGAAAATGAACGTCGAGATATTGACGAACATCATTCTGATAGCGATAATGACGAAAATGTTGAGGAAATTGACATCATGAATTCAGAGGAAGAGGATCTGCTAGTAGTTCCGACAGTTAAGCGTGTATTATTATTGTAATTTAACTTTTTGAAATGATAATCCGTTATGTAAAAACTTAATTACAATTTTTTTTAATAAAGTCTTTTCAAACTCTCATCTATCAAAGCCTTCAGAATTTATTTGATTTATTCTTTTTTTAAATGCACTAGCATGCATTAATAAAAAGATCAACATGAAAAAAAATATTTTACTGCTTTCAGGAAAGAGATTTATTGCTTTTTAGGGAACAAGTAGTAATATACCAAGCTTTTATTTTGAGTAACTTGATGATTGAACATAATATTTTGCTAGAATAACGAGGGCGATTCACGCTTTACTAAACTTCAAATGACAATATCTCGTGATCTGTAAGTGCTATGGAGATAATAAAAAAGCAAATTGTTCAAAATTGTATACGCTAAAATTTTTGTCTCGTGCATTTTTGCTGAAAAAGCACTAGTTTTTTGGTAATTTTCAAAAAATATCAAAAGGTACACCTTCACACGTGAATTAATTAATTGGAGCCCTATGGATGTAAAGTTTTGTTATATACAGTATGTTATTTTTACTGTCAAGAAGTGCTAAAAAAATTTTTTCTTTATTTCCGATTTTTTCTCAGGTCGGGGCTTATTTTTGCACAGAATGACTGGGCTATACATACATCTGTTTCTACACTGTCTGATAACTATAATAAACCTCAGTTCAAATCTTATGCTTTACCCGACAGTCAAAACTGAGTACTAATTTCTACTCCCCACATATGAATTCCTTTAAAATATATAACTCTCCCAATACCAACCCACACAAACTGATTCTAACCTAGAATTTAAATAAAACAATTGTTCCTCTAACTTTCACAAATTTTTTC
This sequence comes from Philaenus spumarius, assembly GCA_018207615.1. Classification (NCBI taxonomy): domain Eukaryota; kingdom Metazoa; phylum Arthropoda; class Insecta; order Hemiptera; family Aphrophoridae; genus Philaenus; species Philaenus spumarius. Next base: position 82,969 of record JAGFPH010000256.1, on the reverse strand, counting down.
CTCACCTCTACTCTGTCCCGGTGGCACGGGCAGTCTGGCAGGCCAGCTCCCTGTCCCTGACGTCCGCTTGGGCTTGCACACCTCACGGAAAAAGCATCTTGGATCTCTCCTTGACGACCACTCCGGCGTCTACACCCCGAAGACTTTTCTTCTCGCCCAAGAACATTTCCTAAAAGCCCCCTTTCTAATATTTTATTTCTATTTAAAAAAAAACTCTTGCCCCTATTCGGTTGTTCCCGTCTAGTCTTACTTTGATGTTAGCGTACTTACAAATACAACTCTACGATTTACATCATTTCTAATTACTAAACTATCTACTCAATATTACTGTAATATTACCTAATTGTGCTTGCTAATACAATTAATTATACTAGACCCTATTGTTAAACATTTATCAACATTGTTTTTGTCTAACAAAATTACCTAACAATTAATTTCGTAACACTATGTCGCATTAGAGACCCATGGGTCAGGATGGTATGGCCGATAAGGCGGTTTATTATCTTGTACCTCTACAAACTCTCCTTCATGCTGTGTCTAAATATTTTAAGGCTTGTTTCGAAATAGTCAGACGACGTTACACGCAGGCGGTAAGCGCGTGGCTTCCTTAGCATCTAACAGAACGACACCCCGACACCTTGTAGACAAAGTCTGTGCGTGGAACACAGGATATATTTAACCAATGGGTTAGGGGAACTTTATACAGAATTCAGAGCCTCGAGTATTGCAAGACGTTCTGCTGTATGTACCAGTGAACAAACTTTTCTAGAATATTTAATAAGAAAGTAGTTTTTTTAGTTCTCTTTCCTTTTAAGTACGATTCCCGCAAACATAATCAAAGAGCATAATTATTTTTCAATCGCAATCGTTTGAGCCTAGTTGAGAAAATACAGCTAACTTCTTCGCGGATATTAAACGATAACAAACCACGACCGCGCTTGTTCGACATACGCGTTCAGCGGTTACGTAGGACTATTGTTGAAACAAATTGCAGCTCCTTTAAATTACATCTAATGAGTACAATCAAACAATGCCAACGCTTGAAGCAATAGCTACGTCTTGTCCAATAGGTTACTTCACTACTTTGTCGCGATGTATATAGAGGCGGATTTACACTAATGTCACTTAAGGGCTAGTAGGAATCTTTTTAGGTAAAAACAGCCCCACACAGACATTTTTTAGGTAAAAATTACCCTAAACCCAGGTGTTATCGTGGGATAAATAAACATAAGGAATTTTTACATCTGGCAAGTGTAAACAATATCTTTAACGAGGTAAAAATTAATCTGAACCTAGGATAATATTTAGGCTATATATATTGTTAAATTAATTTTTACATTAGTAAGGTATAATAATTTTCTCTTGTCAGATGGAAAAATTTCGTATGTGTATCTTGTCCCACGATTACCTTAGATTTAGGGTTATTGTAGCACAAATCACTCTCTCAGAAGTCCTCCCTTGTAGTCGATGAGGTTTAGCCACACCATCACATCTTCTTTGGCCGTTTGGGACAAGAAACATCTTTCTGCTAGGCCATGCCCATCAATAGCTACTTTCTTCCTATTTTATTTTACACTTCCATTGAATTATTTTTATATTTACAAAAATTTTAACACACGCACACACATTTTTGGTGACAAATTTAATAAATCTTGAGTATAAACCTTTTTCAAATATCTTAGCTAAGTTAGTTATCAAAGCAGTCGGGCGATACTTATTTATATCACTTGTTGACCCCCTTTTATATACAGGACAAACAATGGCTATCTTAAATTGGTATGGACATATTCCCTGAGACATAGCATTGTTTATGATTTGAGTAAGAGCAGGAGCAATATACGTTGCTGCAAGCTTAGTAGTATATGCATGCACGCCATCATATCCACCAGCTTTGTTTTTTTAATTCAGAAATAATCTTTTGCACTTCAGTTTCATTCGTAGGAGTTAAAAAAAGAGTACTTTGATTTATTGGAATATCAGGTATGCTTATGAATTGGTGGAGTAGTATTTTCAGTTAATTTGGATGCAACAGTACTGAAAAATTTATTAAGGGGATTTGCTACTAAAAATTCGAAAAAACCTTCAAATTTTGAAAAACCTTTTTTTTTGCATATATTTGTTCTACATGAAAAATGCAATAGAAGTAATTTTTATTTACATATACACCAGAAAAATAAAATTCAAACAACGCTGCTAAGGAGAAAAATCAGTCCAAATTACTGTCCGGTTGTATAACAATTATGTTTTGGCCTACCTATATTTGTACATTATTATCAATAACTCTCTAACAAATAACCAGGCATAACTTAAAGTATAAACACATAAATAGCTTTTTTTACCTGGACATTTTTCACATATTGTATTCCATATGGAAGTGCAGTTTTCCATGCAATCACCATTTCCCGAAATGTGAGAATTTCATGTTTTAGAGACTAAATTCGATATTTCTCAAGAACCACTTGAAAGTACATTATTAAAATTTCTACCACTTACTCAATACATCCGTAGCTAAATAATTAGGTAGATTTATGTTTGTAACTTTTATACATCGTAAATTAAAAGTAATTTTTAAAACAGTAAATAAAAAAAAATCATGTTAAGTTAGATAAAAAAAAGATTTGAGGTGTATTTACATAATTCTACCTAAATTTGTGGTAGACTGTATTACCTTTAAGAAAAATTAAGAACCAACAAAAACCATTAAGTACTTTTTGAGTTATGTCGCTTCAAAAATGCCTCGACAAAATTATCGAAAAACCAGTTTTAATTTTTTTTCTATGATAAAAGTCAAACATTTTATGTTTCATATTTTTGTATTATTTTCAGCGTATACTACACCAGGGAAAAAATTTCAAGACATTTTTACCATTAATGCAAAAATTTCACTCTTTTCAGTAGCAAATCCCCTTAAATATATCTGCTTTTGACATGTCATTATTTTCTATTTTATCCCCAATTTTTATTCTATCAATATATTTATTCATTGGTTTATTTTCAAGTTTACTCTTAACAAAGTTCCAAACTTTTTTGGAGTCAGCATTCTGTATTTTCTTTTTATCAGATTTATTTTTAGAACATCTGAGTAAAGATTTAAGAATTTTTTCATAGTTTAAGTTTATTATTTGTAAATTTTATATAACTGTAAATTCATATTTTCTTATTCTTTTTTTTTTTTTTTTTTTTTTTTTTTTTTTTTTTGTTGTTGTTTATTAATTAATTCCGGCCTCGACCATGCCATTCATTACGCATTGGTTATAACTGCGCACAATAATAGACAATCGTTGATTTTTTTTTCGCAAAGTAATGTATTATGAATTTTTTCATAGTTTAAGTTTATTATTTGTGAATTTTATATAACTGTAAATTCATATTTCCTTATTCTTTTTTTGTTGTTGTTGTTTATTAATTAATTCCGGCCTCGACCATGCCATTCATTATGCATTGGTTATAACTGCGCACAATAATATACAATCGTTGATTTTTTTCGCAAAGTAATGTATTATGAATTTTTTTATGTTTAATAAATACCTTTATTATTAATACATTTGTATAACAGTGTTCCTTAATGTATATTCAATGAGAGCGGTTTGTTATATCATTGAAATGCTTCATACAAATGCACAACAATCGTCACCGTTTTACTGTTACATTTTGTTCGATGATTCTGACAGTTGTACCATCTGATAGGCTAGGTAGTATTTTATTTAAGTAAAATTTTATACGAATTTACTGTTTTAGACTTATTTTCATTTAAAATGTTTAGTGGCCGTTATTTTAAAAACGAATTACTGGAAAAAAGTTGTTTTTTTACAAGCTAGCTCTTTACAGTGATTGGTTACGTACAAAATAACTCAATCGGTTGAGCGTTCTTGAGATATAAATTATTTAGTAAAGAAAACAAAATGGCCTATGTATGGTAAAGCAAGCGTTTACGGGCATATGTTTGTAGGAAGTTAGTCATGTAATTACCTCCCCGCATTCCTGTATCATCCTGCATAACGTGTCTTTTAAATGGGCCACCATTGTATCTTGTAAACTACAAATCTGACAGCAAACTTTAAATAGGAAACCAATCCGTGTTTTTGAGACATTGAAAAATATATAGTTAAATATTTGTAAATGGCTGCCATTTTCCAATATGGCGTCTAATCTTAAAATTTCTTATGAAACACCCTATATTTTATGGGAATTTTAAATTCATTTTAAGACTGAAACGTTTTTATTCAAAGGTCTTATGCCAGGTCCGATTCGGGGATTGAGTACATTTGAACGTTTTCTTTTGTAAGATTTGTCAATTTTCTTATCATACATTCTTGTTCTTTTGTGTTTTTTATGTCTTATAACCAAATTTGAAGTCAATACTCATTCCGAGTAAAAACTGAACTTAATCCTAAATTATCTTAATCCATAAATCATTGGGAAGTTTATCTTGACTGCACGTGTAACTTAAGCTTAAATATTGATTCGTGAATTCAATTAGTTGGGACATTTAGATATTTCAAAAAGAAAGAAAGAAAATATAATACAAAGGAGTGAAATCTCCCAGTAACATTAACGTGAAAAATAAGGCAAAGCCCCTATACAAAACATTTCTGCACATACAATTAGGCTAATTTGTCATAAATCTATAATGGTTCGTTCAATTCCACTTTTCAGATATTTAAAAGTAGCCTACTTCCACATCAATATATCTATGTATACAAGGTCCTAAAGATGTTTTACATACGGAGTAGAAATACAGCATTAGTATCACAAAATGAGGAACCCAGATAGAATGAGGACTTCGGAGTGGTGCGCAACATTATGTACCACAGCCAAATAAGACTTTTTTACAAAAATGTATTTATTCGTCGCCCCTAAACATTTGAACAATATACCTGAATATATTTAAAAAATGTACAAATCTTTTTGAGGATCGAGGCAATAGTTCCCCAAGGCTCAGTTCTTAGTCCGTTACTGTACACTAACGAAATTCCAATCACCCCCAATGTAACACTGCGTCTATTTGCTGACGACGCTATGTTTTACAACAATTCTCTTAACCTGGAATATGGTTCGTCAGTAATCCAATAACAGTTGGATAGGCTGTAACCATGGCTCAGGAAATGGAGAATCGCAGTAAACACAGCAGAACACAAGCCATCCAATTCTCTACAAAAAAAATTACGAAAAGTGTAATTAACTCTCAACAAATCCCCTCCCCCCAAGGTTCTCACCACACACAATTACAACAAATCATCACTGATCCTGCGCCTGCTCAGGACAAAAGAAAACACCATAAGCACTTTAAAATTCAAGCTCATTCTTAAACGCTTTCCACACAAAATTTATTCCAAATTAAATCAATAAAACTTTTCATAAAGTTACTCTCCAGTTTCAGATTTGCAGCCATTGTTTTGTACAGATGCTGTCAACCATTAAGACTACGATCTTGTCAATTTCTATTTTTGAGGTATTTGAAGCGCTGGTTATACGTTTTAGACGATACAACGAGCATTTCTAATATTTCAACTTAACAAGTGGACGATGTTTTGGGACTATCGTGTGTGAATGTATGTGAGGCTGTGTTTGTTTTTGTGCGAGTGTGTTGCTTCAACTTTTTTTAAAAGAATATGTTAAGTTAGGTTTTTAGCATTTCTATTGCGTATATATTTGTCGTACTAAATTTGGTCTACGTTTTTAACAGACCCCAACTGTTGTGCTAAATATTGTAAAGTTATTATGTTGTTAATTTTATATCTTGTAAGTTTTCACAGCCCGTTTTTTCTAATCCACGAGCTTTAATAAGTAGGCTCATTTATGTTTCTTTTTTTCAAACGAGCATAGCCTCAACACAGGTTTAGTAAGCCTAAATGAAGTACTTACATTTTCTTTGTACAGTTGTGTCAGAAAGGTTTATAATTTTTGTTTCCTTTGTTTAGTTGTATACATTTATAATAGTGTTTAAGATATTTTTCGAATTATTTTCTTCTATTCGTGTTTAGTGTTTATTGTTATTTAATGTTATTATAATTATGTTACTTAATAATAATAATAATGTTACTTTCATGTTTCTGATAGTGTACGCACTGGAGAATAACGAATAAATATTTAGATATTTAAAAAAGAAATAAAGAAAATATAATAAAATATAGTGGAATCCCCCAACAACATGCATATGAAAAACAAATCAACATTCATGTACAAAAATTGTCTGCACATAGTGAGATGGAATAAGACCAAGTCCAACAGTTTGCGCCAGACCACAGTAGCCGCTCTCTTATTCTTCGTCTGCCTAGCCTAATCGAAAGCCTGGACCGAATTCAACTATTGAACTCATTTTTAAATTGTTTTCGACTTGGTCGTATTAATTTTAATTTTTAAACTGCCTTCAATGTTACATTATTGAATTTGTAATTCTTAAGAATATCTTTTAAAAAAACCCGAATTCGTCTTTCCAGGAAACATGAATGTCGGGACGTCCTGTGCAAAACGTACGTGTACCGACTTATCCCTAACCGCACTCTGCCGTAACTCGTGAGTTTTCCTCATAAAGACATCCAGTTCTTTATTGTCACTATCCAAGCTGCTAGTACAAGTAATCAAAGCAAGCAATAGTCCAGCTCTAGCTATTTCAGTTCCGTGAAAGCCTGAGGAATGCGACATATCTCAATGCCAACATCAACGTTATAGTGTTGCGGAAACTCGATGCCATGAACACGTGCGAAAAGTTTGTAATCTGTGGGTGTATGAATACCTTGCATAATTTTAACTTAATCGGTTGGGCCTTTTTAGAGATGTAAATTATATAGTATACAAAAATCGTGGGTAGCTGGTAAACGAATAGCTGGATAATCGTTGGTAGCTGAATAAATGTTTTAGTAAGGGTTTTCTTTATATTTACCATGCAACTACTCACGGTATTATGGCTCATTACAGAACCTAACCGTATATGTGTAAGGCTAATCGAAAAAGCAGGTTTATTATAAAGAGCGCAATTATATTTTGCAATACGCTCGGCTATTTGAAAAATTACCTAGCGCTTTCTAAACATTATGATATTATGTTGTAGGCTTATTGTAATGAGTACATTACAACTTTTAGGCTAGTTCGAAAATGTGTAATTGTTTGCTCAAACATAATGTATTCATTAAGGCTTATTAAAAAGTAAGCAGAAAAACAACCACGCTAACTGGGGCTCACGTTAGATAACTTTTGAAGTAATTTATCAATTACTAAGTTAAGAAAGAGGCAATTAAAAAACTACCAAACAAAATTTGTTTAAGGAATTAGCATCATGTTCTCACAAAATCAGTTGTTAAAATGAATAGTAAACCAAATTAGATTCCCCTTTTTATTCATTTACCCATAATTATAAAATGTTTTTGAAGATGGAAACCTTGTTGTGGAAGGATATAGGTAGACTATCATAAGCAAAGTTTGGTTAAATTGTTTTTGAAGATGGAAACCTTGTTGTGGAAGGAT
>JAGFPH010000256.1:33720-50589 GCA_018207615.1 Philaenus spumarius | reverse complement strand
GTGTAAGACATAGTGGTTTGCGTTTATTAGGACTAATTCCAATACACACTGGGTCACTGGATCCCTGAACTGTAGGAACTCATTTCCTACATCAAAACTTATATAAATACCAGTCTTACTAGTCTTGAGTTTTCATTTAGCCTTGATTTAGTTTTTTAACAAGAAACAAAAAATAGCATAACTTATGAATAATAAATAAAACTGAGTGGAAATTTTGCATGGTACTCAGTACATGAGCCCATCAGTATGAACTTTAAAGTTGGTGTTTGTGGTTCATTTTATCTCGTACATTTCAGCAGCAAATTTCAATAACATTATGGAAATAATTATTGTTAACATTGCTGGTTGGTTGATACTAAACTTGTTAAGTTCCTTCTTCAGTTTCTCTCTAAAGCGGTTGTAACCCTCAGCAAACTCTCATGGTGTGTTTTAAGTTTTCTGCAATGCGCCCACATCCCATGCACAGTGGCGAATGTGCCAAGTTGAAACTTTGGAGGTATCCTTGTGTTACTATGTGCACTGACCTGAAGCGAGAGACAAGTCATTTGCATATGTCTGCCGTACATCTGCCGATCATTAGGTCTTTTAAGTAAATTCAAAAAGTGATCTGGATTGTAATTTTGCTCTATTTGTCAATCCGTTCTGCATCAATCCTTACTTCTTGCCTCTCTATAGAATAGGGAAATAGTTTTTGTTGTAACCAATGTCAGATGAAACCGGAGGGCTGCTTTTACCACTTTGTCAACTTTCCAATGCTTGGTATGGCCACAACGTCCAGGTATCCATTGAAGGTATATAATTTTTGTTTTGGCCAATTCTATAACCGTTCAAAGGTAATTCGGGTAAATTTGTAGTAAGAAAAGGATAGTTTGTAAGCTTCAATTGCCTAGAGAAATGTCTTAGAGTCATTGTTATAAGGACACAGTTTAAAAAAATAACCAACCTACACCTACTCTTATAAGTTAAAAAAGGCAAATTCTTTAAATAATAACTTGTTCTAAGAATTTTGGAAAAAATTTCAATAGCCTAAAAGCAACTGCATTGAATAAAACCACAGTTGAATGAGAAATAATTGAAATAAAAATGCACCTAGCACATTGGTAAACGTTCCAACACATTCCTTAGCAACATAGGCAACTCTCTGTTTTATGAAAATCAATATTAATATCAAATTAAATTTTACAATACACTAGCTGGCCCAATCCGGCTTTCCACAGATAGACAAATCAAAGTTAAATGTATATTAACTAAAAAAATATATTATACTATGTATTTCTTATGGGTATTTTTAGTACTTTGACTACCAAACCACCTAAAATTTCAAATTTTTTAAAAACCTTTCTTAGCGAGCACCTACGGCCCTAGAGGAAGCTACATACAGAGGCGGTTCCAGCCTTAAGTTTTTTTTTTTGTTGGGGGGGGGGGGTCACCATCGTGTGTTTTATTTTTTTTTATCTCATAGGGGGAGGGGGATTTATAGCTAGTGCAAATTTATTTATAGTATCTACTTACAGGTCAATGAACTCCTAACCTAAAATCCTAGCTTTAGCTTTAAGCGACATCTAAATACTTGTCAAGTTTTTAATTGACCCATTTCAGGTATACATAAATAGAAACTGAAACAATACACTTTTTATAAATGGTTTAATATGTAATAGGAAATACTATACATATGAATTACAAGATAAATTCCAACCTCATCTTTGAGCTCTTAGCAAACCTGTTAATCACGGCATTCACATCCATATTTATGTCTCTATGAATATTTAATAGAGCTAGACCCACAAGTCGTTCCTCTCCCATCGGAACTCGGGGCCAATTCTTAACTCTTCGCAGGGTTGAGAAGCTCTGCTCCCCAGTGGGAACACTTACTGGCAATGTTGCTAGGATACGAAGAAGGCAATTGATCGCAGGATACAAATCCTTACCACACTCTTCAATTATTTTTAGAAGACAAGTAGGACGTTTAGGGGATGATTGAGATATCCGAACCCATTTCCACTTAGCTATCCACATCCACAGTTGGTACTCCATGACAGATGGAACTGCCACATCTAAAAGACGCGGCTACTTCTCACACTTCTGTTATGCCATCGTCAGTGTAACTGGTTCGTGGCAAGAGCACGTTCAATTTTAAAAGTTTCATTACGTCTGGAGACAAGCGATCTATCATATCTGATATGACACTGTCTAACAGTGTTACATATGTCAATACGCGGAAATATTCTTCAACAGAATTGACGGTTGTATTTGCATGCTGCGTTTGACGAGATACTGTTTGAGGCATCTTGATGTCACATTCCAATTCCGATGCTACCTCATTAATCTCAGAATAAAGTTGACTAAATACTGTTTTACCATTTAACCTCTTGTCTTCTAGCACAGCCAAGGTATCTTGAATATATCCAGTAGCTTTCTTCAGGTCAACGGCCGGAGACTGGAGGAATTTGCTCAGAGACACAGTCACACCTAAAAAAAACATTTATAACACATTCAACATTTAATACTAGTCCTGTTTCATCTTTTTATAGTTGCTGTAACAGGAATAATCATTTTACAAATTAAAATAAGAAGGCATTTATTGACATGGAGTTTGTATGAGGCAATCAATAGTTAATTTTTATTTTTTTAATAAGGTTAATTTTAAGAGAAATAATTAACAAAGCCAGAATATTTATTTAAGGCTCTTCTTTACCTTGAAGAAAACTCCCGAGTGTACAGTATGATTTCAATGCAACAAAAGGCCTGACTCAAGCCACAAAATCGTTGAAACATGCATTCGTAATACCGTGTTTCGGATTCTATTTATAAATTAATAATCTGGGAAACTACTTTAAGTTATAAAGAAGGCTTTATATTTTTTACGTGTTAGCTTAAAATATGGAAATTATTGGTTAAAACTCCCAAAAAATGCGTTAAAAATAATTGATTTTTACTCATTTAAACTGTTGATTAAAAGGAGTTTCCGACGTATTTCAATTATGAGATATAAGACAAAAGCACAAAGCCTATAAGAACAATTTAAGATGTTTCACAACTTTTTAGGTTGAAAAACGGCGTCCGAAACACGGTAGTACGAAGTGCATATTTTTTGCTGTTTTACGCAAGGTATAGAAGACCCTTAATAGTTTACCATTATTCAATCTCAGTCTAAAATTTTGAAAATTTACGTATTAATTTAAATCATAGCATGTGTGAAAACTCACTTAGTGCTTTATTTTCCCCTTACCTGTAAATTATCGCTGTTTGCTTTAAATATGCCGCAAACATAATCCGGACCACGACAGTCGGTTTCTTAGTATAGTTTAACAATTTACAATAAAATAATAATAATAATATGATTTAGTTTAGTATAAATAAGTAATATGTTATAAATGGCTACATATGTATACTTACCAAGAACATCAAAAAGGCAAACTGAAGATACAATGAAGTCAGGACTGCGTATAGCTTGATACAAGCAGTTTGCTTCAGAGGCAGTCTTGCTATCATTCCAATCAGAAATTTTTGAGAGAGCGATGCAAATTTTAATAAGAGCCTCTCCTTGAAATTGAAGATGTTCATCATGTCTCTCAATCCAACGAGTTTCACATAAGCCTTGGAATGATCCCTTTAACTCTTCTTTGAAAACAAACTGTCTTTTGGCTGAAGCGTTTGCAAAAGCAATTACCTTTTTCATTGTTGCTGTGGTGTTCTTGCAAGAGTTAACATTTGTGCACCTTGCCAAAGAATTGTTTAGTATGAAGTTGGTACAGGGACACCTCTTTGCGTAGACAGCTTTTTCCATCAACACTTTACCAGCCCCCTTAACATCTGAGGCCATAGTTGAACAGCCAATACCCACACAATTTTTCACATCAACATTAAACTTTGACAACAGATCTTCTGCAATATGTGCTGTGGCTTTTCCGGTCAAGCGTCGCTCCTAACCTTTAATATCTTCATCCCGAATTGATGAATAGGCATCACAAAATGTGAAGAACTCTTCTCTGATGGTGTTGTTGTAAATGTATATCTCAAACTTAAGCTTAACTGTGAAATGTGAGAAAGATCTGTAGTTTCGTCAAACACTCTCTTTAAGATTCGTCAAACACCCTCTGTAGAGATCGTGCCTCTCTCACTCTCTTTAAAATTACTGACTGAACTTCTTCTTTACAAGCATCTATAAGTTTGTTTTGAGTTTTTTGCTTATGTATGAGGCGTTTGATTTTGCAGAATTCATATGCGCCTCCTGCTGTTTATCTCCTGCTTCGATTCGAAACCGTAGCAGGGCTCTGAAGTTTCCATCATTTTTAGCTACTACGCTTTCATTGTCATTGTCACTCTTTTCTTCAGACAAATACATGGATTTATTGAGAGGCCTATAGTCTCTGTGACCTCTCAGAGAAATATTTTGTCGGCCACATAGGATTATGGTACTAACGATAGGCCTTAAACGTTTGCGGTTCTCTTCCACTTGAGTTTTTCTTTGGTTCGATACCATATTCACAACTTCAAGGGTAGGGTTGTGGTATGTCATTAAAAAGTATTTCCCAAGCTCTACCGCAGTTTTGTGGTACTGGTTTAATAAAGAACTTGACAGACGGTTCCCTAATAACTCTCCCATTTTCAAAGGTATTAAAAGAATTGATTACAAAAGTACTACTTTTTATGTGCAGAATCATTGGCTGTAGCAATTTACAAATATGGCATAAATTCTTTAGATTCAGAATAAAAAGTTCAAAAAATCTTAAGTCATGATGTAGCGAGGAAAACAAAACTAACCTAGAAAGTAAATTGAACTTCCTTGAAATACTAGTCAATTATAAATTTACATTTAATGGATTGTTTAAATTGGTGCAAATAGCAATTACGATTCCAACATCAACTGCATCCTGTAAAAGAATATTTTCTTGCTTAAGAAGAATAAAAACACACCTTACAAATACAAGGTTCGATGAGCCTTTCTATAATTAATCAACCTGTCTATAATTAATTGTTAACAAAACAACTTCATCAAATGGCCTCAATATTAGTACGTTAGTGTTGAGTATGATTTTGCAGTTAATTACAATAGAAGGATTCATTTGTTTTGAAAAGCGATTTTGTTCAAAATATGTGAAAATGAACAATTTAATAACTTATGCAAATTTTTATTTTTTATATATACATTGTTTGTGTACACAATACTTCAACCAAGGTGCCTTAATTAACAGATGTGTGTATAATAGATTCAATAAGATAATAATATAATTAAATTAATTAAATAAGGAGTATGTTTATCAATGCCAAATTTATTTATGTTTATTATATTCTTTGTAAGACCACATAGGTTTAAAAATCTATTTACTTTCCGAATTGCTGACATATATATAATACAGATAAATACCTTTAATAGCAGTCAATGCAATTCCTATAATTTATAGAAACACTACAGCGCTGTTTTGCCATTCATGGGAAGAATACAGTATATACACTTCCTAGAAGGAAACACCATCATACCCAGGTACGGTACTTCTTAACCCATTTATGCCCAAATAATATTTTTTCTCTGATTTCGTTTTCCTCACAGTATTTTGTTGTTAGGGGTTGGACTAATAAGTTTTTATCGGTTTTTTAATTTTTAAACTTATATAAATTGTGGAGTGTCGACATACGTCGACAGTGGTCACGAGCGGGTCCATTACGTTTGTGCCAAAAACGTTGACAGCGAGTGTGAATAGGTTTATAAATGCAACATACTGTAAATACAAATTTTTTTGTAAATATTGACTAAAATATGTTGTCTTGGATACAAGGGAAGCAAAAAATGTTCAACAATATATATATATATATATATAATAATAATGTTATTTAGAAATATCAATGAATAACCTACGTTTTACAAGTTCAGATACAAAACATTTAGTGAAAGAGACTTTAAAATAATAGTAAGTTATAATATTTGTTTGTATAATATTTTGATAAATAGGTAAAAAAGTTATAAAATGGTATAAATTTGAGTATAAAACAGATTTAAATCTAAAACTAGAGGCACTTCTATTGATTTTTTAGAAATTTACATCGTTTTCACGCAAAACTTGATAAGATTCTGGTCAATGGATCTATTTCGTTAGTGGATGCAATTTCTTTATCTTGTGTGGAATGATTTGTCACACAGTACATGACAGCCAATTTTACAGGTTCCACACACTTTTCTGGTGGCTTTACCGCAGTGGGCACATCTGACTTGAGTTGCCGATGTTTCCAGGAAATGGTTTCCAGATTAGCGGACATCCTCTTGGACCCTACTGGAGGACTTAGAGCTCGGGCATCCTGCTGTGGGTCGGTTCACGGTGTATTTTGCTACGTAACACTTGACTACGTAGGAAACCCAGGAAATCTAATTTGTCTTCTTGACCCTTATCAGTGAGGCGATAGATTAGCCAGGCGTTGTTTATTGACACACTTATCATGTAAGAAATAATGGGCCAGTGCCACTTCTTCGATCTGATATTGATTCTATCGGATGCGACGTTCTCGTACATTCGATCCACTCCTCCCATATATGTGTTGTACAATACAACTGATGCAGGTTGATCGATAAAAATATGCCTTTTATGCTCGTTCAACACCAGCTACAGTTGATGCCATGGTAAAAACATTGTTATCGTTGTAATGCACCAGCGTTATATTGGTTTCTTGGTCAGTAAGCTGGTGGTAGGAATCTCTTGGTTCTTTTTTCACAACTTTAGGCTCTGGCAGAGGAGCGTTCTCTACAGGATCAGCCCGGATTGTTCCCGTTCCATCATACCCCTTTGCTTTCAACGCCTCCAACAAACGGAACGATGTGAAAAAGTTATAAAAAAAATGCAGTACCTCCTGTTTTGGTGTAGCTCTCCAAGCAAATGAATTACTACAGACCCTCTAACACCTAGCCCAGGTGCAAGAGTTCCAGTGTTTTTACCTAGATATGGCTCTCCTTGAATTATGTACCCCAGTCTGGTTGAAATAACCCATACTTTATATCCAAACCAAATAGGTTTCCCATGAATATGCTGTTTGGCACCGTATCTCCCATAGTAAGGTACCATGGATTCATCAACTGATAAGTAGGCATCTCCAGGAAAGAATGTCAGCCACCGTTCGTTCACCATATTCCACACTGGTCTTATTTTCCCGAATTTATCAGCTTTTTCAATTTCAGCATTTTTACAGAAATGAATGTACCTCATTATATCTTAAAATCTATTTCTGGACATGGACTTAGATACAGCATTGTTGTGAACGTCCGCCGAAGTTTCCCAATCCATTCTTCTCCTCGGCAATACATTGTACCCAGGCAAAAGTAAGATTGCAAAGTAGAGACGAATCTCTTCAATGGATGTTACAAAAGTATTGTTACCTTTCTCTACTGCAAACTGATTAGTGCACTCTACAATGTACTCAACTACTTCGTCATCAGAAAAGAATTCAAAAGATTCCACAGGAGTAATATCTCTTTGTAAATACCTAGGGCATTCAAATTCAACTGAGGAATTGTCATGTCTTTCCCAATTTCTATTTTTTTCTTCTTTGGAACCTTTTTTGGATTATCTGCTTTCCTTTTTTGAGCTTTCTCTACTTTCTTTGTTGTATTATTATCAATATTTATTTTTGGCCTCACTTTATTCGTTCTGCCTCCCTCTTCTATTTTGGATTGACAAGTTTTCTTATCTTTTGGACTTACTCTCTTATTGTCAGCCTTTTTATCATAAGCCACACGATTTTTTAAAACTTTAAAGGGTGACACACCTTGCATTTCTTCATCGTTATCTTTAAAAGTGTTTTTTTCTTCTAATGATGCTTGTTCTGGGATATTGTCTACTTCATTTATTTGCTGTCCATCTCGATCATCGGTGACCTGGACTTTTGATATTTCATCTTTTTCATGATTTTGCTGTTCATCTCCTTCAACTATTCCCGTGTTCTGAAATGTGTCATTCACTTCACTACTATTGTCGGCAAGGTTAGTAACTTTTTTTTCATAAAATTCAAGACACTCCAGGGGATGTGAGTTGGGCTTGGTGAAGGGGTTCCGGGTATTTCATCATCATCAGTGTCTTCACAAAACCCGTATCTGTCTGTTTCAAGACCATCTTCTGTTATCCTTTCACATATAACTTCTGTTCTAGCTTGTAATTTATTGCCACTAAGCTTGTTGATTTCGCATGTGGGGTCTTCGTCATCGCTGTCGCCATTACTAACAAGAGCGTTTTCTGGAGGCTCAATGAATACGGTAGCTCTGACCAGTGACCACGTCACTTGCATCTTCTAATAATGCAGCTATCTCGTCCACAGTCAACCTGAAATAATGAAAATATCAATTTCATAACAGTAACGGACCTGTACCCATTTGCGCTCACTGTCGACATTTGTCGACAAAAACTGAGACCGGCAATAATAACCGACCTGTACCCGCTTGTGACCATTGTCGACGTCATTTTAACGACGTAGTAAAACTATGTTTATCATTTAATTTAAACTATGCTAACGCATGCATACGATAGAATGAATCATAAATGAAACTATACTACTGTAATTACAAGGAAAAATCAAAAATGTAATAGTAAAAATCTTATGAATCAAAGTATGACATGTTGTGCTGTGCAGGCGAACATAAACTCAAATGTGACTCACACAAAGTTGCTACGACCTGGTGCGAAACGTTGTAGTTGCATAGCAGGGATACCAACTGAATACTAAAAAATACCCTTCGATGTCTGTGTCTAACTGAGCCTTAGTTAAAAATTCACAAATATTACGTCGACAAAATGGGGCATAAATGGGTTAATGAAAAGTTGAACTTTACAACCAACCCCATTTATTACTTAATATCTTTGAACAAACACAGCTGATCTAAATATACCTTCACTTCAGTCCATGTTCGGAAGCACATGAAATATGACATGGCCACACCAGTGTACAATCAGTTTAACATTTAACAAGAGCTAGCCTCCGACAAATTTCATTATTTTTTTGTGTCATGTTATTTTGTGTGTTCAGAAATGTTATGTGTTTTATTTAAGTCTTAGGTTCCTACACCTGATGAAGCCGGCAGTGAACGGTGGAACAGCTCTGTAGTGAATCTACAAATTATAGGAATTGCATCGACTACCATTAAAGGTATTTATCTGTATTATTTATGTCATTAAAGTGGGACTCATCAACATTTCTTTGATTAAAATAATGTTAATTCTGTGATTAGTCACAAACTATAATATTTATGTTGTAGTAAATATTTATAATGTGGAACGGCCCAATCACAATTAATACTGGCATTCCAGTGGAACAAACTTGAGGAGATCTTGGTGCCAAGAAAAAATCTGTGCGATGGTGAGGGGACGAATGTACTAAAAACTCTTAAAAACTCATAGTCCTCTCAATGTTTTAATGAGCTAATTAATCCATTGATGGTATTTATAAATAATTCAATCAACCAATGTATTTGCAAGCCTCTTTTTGTTAGTTTGAATATTCTCACAGTAATCAATTTGTACTTGTATGAAGTGGTTAGGTATACAATAAGTAAACTTGATGAACTGCCCAAGAGACATGAAATTCATAAATACAATACAAGAAATAGAGGGGAAATAAACTTGAGATACTATAGGCTGAAGAAATTATCAAACTGTCATTTGTCGGTGGGTTTAAAAGTATACAACAAGATTAGTAATAACCTTGATGCTACCCCAAGTAAAAAATGTTTAAGAAGGTATTATGCTTGGCTTGTCGAGAACCCCTTTTATTCATTACAGGAATTTTATACACTTAAGAATGATATGATAAATTTTTAACCTATTTTTGTTATTTGTAAGTAATAGTGTAGGCCTATGTGTGTAGAGATTTTTAATGTTTAGAAACATGAAGTTAAATTAAAATTTCAATGTTGACTATGTCTATTGTACTAAATGTATCGAATGGCAAATAAATTATTATTATTATTATTATTATATTTCCATGCAGTTTTAAAGAGGCAATCTAATTCCCTCATTGAAAAGTGGAGATAAGGAAATGGTAAGCAACGTCCTGCCAACCTGTTGCCTGCAATAAGTAAAATAGTTTCAAAACTTTTTCTAAAATATTAACTAAATGTCTTAAGAAAAAACAGTAAGTTAAATTTTTCCAAACCAAAATCTATATATATATAAATTAATAAATAACTGTAAATTATAGTTACCTATATTACATTTGAATTTGTCCGTCCTATGACTTCATTTGTTTGCTGTTTATGACGTGTTTTGGGGCCGTGGTCCCATCACCAGTAGGAAATTTGTTCACTCCGTTGGAGGTCGTTACACATTACAAAAACACAAACACATATAACAGACACTACACACGCACAAGTAAAAAAACATTTATGGTCCTCATTCGCGAGGGTTAGCTTGCTTTGTTGTCTACCACGCATGACACTGCCATACACAACGGAGCGCAAAGAGGACATTGGAAGCTAAGGGGTTTAAATGATCCTAACCTCAGAGTTAATGCTAGTAAGACTAAATGTATGATGTTTAATTTAAGGCCTAAATTAATGCCCTTTATGTAACTTACCGTAATGATGAAGCTATTAAGGTATTTATATCAGTCAAATATATGGGGATCATCATTGATAGTAATTTGCCACGGAAGGACCATACTATGAGCTGTGCAGAAAACTTATTTCAGTGGTCTTTTGTTAAGGATTTTTTCTCAGAATTTTCCTGAATGCTAAACTAAATCCTGTTTTTGTTTGTACACTAGCCACTGTGGCTACCTTTAATTAAACACAAACTAAAAATTCATAAAATTAAAAGCTAAAATTTTATCGGATAAACCTATAAGGAGTTCCAATGTGCCAATACCCTGAAAGAGTGAGGTAGTTTTGTTTACTCTTCTCGTTTTGACCTGCTTTAGAATTTTTCTGAAAAAGGAGCCTTGCTGCCTTGGTCGTCTGTCATTCTTTGTGTGTGTTTATGCCCTGCGGCAGTATTTTCTCTAATTTCAGTTTGTGTTTAATTATTATGTTTTTTCTACACCTCAGCTCTAGGTTTTATTTTTACTTTAATTTCTTTTTGTTTTTTTTTTCGTTAGACAACAAACATAGGCCTAGAGTCCTCTATCTATAGTTTCTCACGTGATAAGAGTTGACTTTTATTCTCAAAATGTTGTGAAGCAAATGTTGACAAATGACAGCATAAACAAGTGTAAAAATATAAACGATCCATCACTCAAAAGAAAATTATATTTTTCATTTAATCAAATTTGAATTTCGTTTCATGAAAAAATTTATGATACCCTGAAAAGATGTTTATTTTGAAGTCAGGCAAAGTTTGGTGGATATAGAAATATTGTAATGAGAATGTGTTTTATTTATAGGTAAAAAATTGGAAAGTACTGCTTCTGGAAGCGGGGACACAAGAAAACTTCTTAATGGATATCCCTGCTGTGGCGAACATGCTCCAATTCTCAGATATTAATTGGAAATATAAGACAGTATCACAGAAAAACTACTGCCAAGGTAATGGATGAGACAGGATACTGCTTAAGTCTTGTTATTAGGCTTTTTTATATAAGACTGTGACTTTTCAAGACACACAAATTTTTAAAGTTAAAAAATTAACAAATATAATTACCACAAACTTGGGTGTATAGGGACAAAGGGGTGTATAGGGACAGTTAATACATAAAAAGTAATACATAAAAAGTACGAGGGTCACTCAATAATTAAAGAGACAAATTGGTCTGGAGAAAAGACCGTTTATTTTTGCAAAACAATGCTTTTTCTACTTCTCAACAAAATCCCCTTGAACATTTATGCACTAGTTCCAACAGACTACAAGCTTTTTTATACCAGCTGTAAACAGGCCCGGACTGGCTCATTGAAAAGGGCGGTGGACGACCGTCGCCGAGGGCGCCCATGCCCATATATATATATATATATGCAAATAAGCCACATTTTATCAAAATAGTTAGAAAGGTTTTTTATAATAATAATAATAATTGATTTTTGGGGTTTTTTGGCGAAATGGCGAAAACTATTGGATCGATTTCAAACAAATTTGCACGAGACATGTCAAGTAGGCCTGTATAGATGCAAGATAAACGGTTTTGAAAATTTTGAAAAAAAACCCCTTTTTCGTAAAAAACACCCCAAAAAAACAGTTATTATTTTTTTATAAAAAATCCGCTCAAACGATTTTGATGAAATTTGGCTCATTTGTTGCCTTTAATGTACCCTACCATATGCAAAAAACCGCATCTTTCTAAAAATTCTCGTTTAGCTAATAATAATAATAATAATAATAATAGATTTTTGGGGGTATTTTGACAAAATAGTGAAAACTATTTTATCGATTTCAAACAAATTTGCACCAGACATGTCAAGTAGGCCTGTATAGATGCACGAAAATCTGTTATAATTGTTAGCAAAACAATCATTTTTTGAAAGATGCGATTTTTTGCATATGGTAGTGTACATTAAAGGCTACAAATAAGCAAAATATTATCAAAATCGTTATAGCCGTTTTTTTATAAAAAAATAATAACTGATTTTGGGGGTTTTTTGGCCAAAAAGGGAGTTGCGTTTCAAAATTTTTGAAAACCTTTCTTCGTGCATCTATACAGAAATACTTGACATGTCTGGTGCAAATTTGGTCGAAATCGATCGAATAGTTTTCACTTTAGGAAATAATAATAATATTTATTATTTACTCTTCTACTTTAATTTACTATCCCATCTCCTACTTTAATACAATTATGAAGTCACGGTTGGAGTTATATACGGGGGTTGGCGAGCGAAGCACGCAATTCACTGTGTATTGATAATATTCCCAATATTCGGTTTGGCGAGCGAAGCACGCAATGCATTTTGTATTGAAAATACTCCCAATACGGGGGTTGGCGTGCAATGCACTGTGCGTCGGCCGCTTCTCATAGTGTTCAGTGTCAAGCTTACATGTGCGACTTAACAGTTAACGTGTTAATAATTTAAATATGTTTGTGAGAAAGTATGTGCCAGTTTCTGGTAACGTTTATTTTACCTTACTAAGGTAATGTAAGTTTTAAGCCCCTGCTACTTGCTACTCACCTAACTATTCTGAATATTTACTGAATAATTAGGTAGGTAGGTAGGTAGGCAGGTAGGTAGGAGGTGGTATGAATCTTTTATTTATTATGTATATATGCATTTTAATATTCTTACCGCTAAGGCAGTGAAAATATTTGGTGTGAATATTTTTGTTACTAGGTCGAGTGCCTTCGGCGCCCTACCGCGAGGAGGGCGCACCGGGACTCGTCCCGGTGTCCCGGTGGGCCAGTCCGGGCCTGGCTGTAAAGAACTCTTTTTCTAGCTGTTTGAGCCAATTTCCCACAAACTCCTCGTTATCCTGGAACCTCTTCCCACGTAACGCCTCTTTCAGTGGACCAAACAAATGGAAATCACTAGGTGCTGAATTGGGACTGTAAGGGGGATGAGGCAGTACTTCCCAGCCCATTTTGTCGATGGTTTCACGTGTTAGTTGAGCAGTATGAGGACGTGCGTTGTCTTGCTGGAGAATCACACCTTTCCTCTGAGATCCACAACGTTTCTCCTCTCATGGCTATCTTTACCCTGTTCAAAAGCGTATAAGAGTAGTATTGGCTGGTTATTGTACGAGATAATTTCAAAAAACTGGACCTTCAGCGTCCCAAAACACTGTCAACATGACTTTTCCTGCTGTTGCTTTTGTTTTGAATTTTTTCGTGACAGGTGAGCTGGTGTGCTTCCACTCCATGCTTAGCCTTTTTGATTCTGGCTCATAATAGTGTTTAGTTTCATCACAAATTTTTTGAGGAAGTGCTCATCTTCTCTTTCATAACGTTCCTTTAGCTCTGTGCACACTCTCAACCGTGTGTCCTTGAGTAGCCGCGTCAACTCCTTTGGGACTCATCTTGCAAATGTTTTGCGGTACTTCAACTTGTTACAGATAATGTTATAAACTATACCAATACTAACATGAACCTTTTCAACTATCATTTCCACAGTGACATGGGGGTCGGCACGAATAATGTCATCAATTCGACTTTCAAGTGAGGGAGTTGAAACTTCAACTGGTCGGCCAGAACGTTGTTCAATTAATGTGGAATTTTCAAGTGGACTCGCAATCATTAAATGTATTTTTGAGGTTATAAACACAACAATTTTGATCCATCAGCTGGTCAAGGCTCATCCCAGTGATGCTAACTTAAAGCAATAAAAGTACCAAACTTGCCCTACCAACAGTTTTTTCTCCAGACCAATTTGTCTCTTTAATTATTTAATAACTCTCGTATCTTGCGTGCTCAGCTTTATGAAATTATAAAACTTTTAATATTTCACAGCACTTATTGTTAATGTATATACTGTATTCATAATATAAAATTTTCTTGTAAAACAAAATATTAATATCATAGGTTGGTATACCTGGATATAAAAGCTGTTATCCTCCATTTTCATGGACAAAATTTAATACAAACTTCATGCAATTTGTATTCGGTTCCTTTACAGGCCATCCTAGACCACAGCAACAACAGCAGCAACAGCAGCACCTCCCATGTGAGGGATCTGGTTCCGACCCATGTTTATATATAGAAATAGAGGCCTACAGAAATGTTTCATCATTATGGCTTTCAGATGGAACGAGTACCAATATCCTAAAAGCAAGTGGAAGCCTAGTAAATCATGTATGTGACATAATATGTAGTCTTATAAATATATGTGTTGTGTGCTAGGAATGGATAACAATCAATGCAACGTCCCCAGAGGCAAGGTAATGGGAGGAAGCAGCGTGCTTAACTACATGATATTCACAAGAGGAAATCGAAGAGATTACGATAACTGGGCAGCTAATGGAAACACAGGTTGGAGCTACAAACAAGTCCTACCTTACTTCATGAAGTCCGAGGATATTGATATAGAGGAAATGAAGTCTGATACCAAGTACCACAAAGTGGGAGGCTATATGACTATTACTCATCCACCGTTTCAATCTCCTCTTGCAAAGGCATTCATGGAAGCAAGCAAAGAATTAGGATATAAGAAGGTTGACTACAACGGAGCCACGCAGATTGGATTCGACTTCCATCAGGTAACTATAGATTAAAACTGTATTGCGACAAAGAATGTCTTTTATTTAATTCTCATTCTTCTATAAGTACCTTTTATTTTACATTGCTTGCAGTCCTTATTTTTGTTTTTACTTTTGATTAAGTGCCTTTTTGCCTATTATCAGACATTTTCAAACACTTATACATAACACTTCTTGTGCATTGTACAGGAAACTATACACATTTTTACATAATATATTAGAGTTACATGTACCTTGTAATGCACGTGTGTGTTTTCAATATGTCTTGTTTGGTACTGGTTGTGACTTATCTGTGTAGCGCATTAGTTGTCTTTGAATGAAGAGATTCTAAAATAATGTAAAATATTGTGTTTGACTGGAACATGGCATTTTCATTTAATAGCGAGGTTGGGTCTATAGAGTATGTTTATATAGTTGGAATTCTTCCCAAAAGTTCAAGATCTGTCTTTTGGAGCATTTATGAAAAATTGACAGGCTAGAAACATTTATAATTTAAATAATTATGTCTTACACAATGAAGTAAAACACTCTTAAACAATAAATCAAACTTACAAGTAATTTAAGGGTGTCAGTTGTAGTAGTACACTATTAAATCTGTTCTAAATTTAAAAACTCGTTTTGTTTCGTAATTCGAGTAAATGTAAGGGATGTAATTAAACCGAACCAAGTTAAAATATTTGCAATTACTCTTTCCACTATGACAATAACAAAGCTGTAGCATATCCTTTATAATGTTAGAATTACTTCTGTTCTTTTACCTTCATCAAATATTTATATATAACATATTAAAGATCTAAAAAAACTCCTTCTTGCTGATCACTAAGCTTTAGAATATACACACCCTCTTCCAACAGTCTTTGGGGAATAAAACCTGTTACTTACGCTACACAAATTTTATAGCAAACGAAGTATATTATTTATAAAATTTAACAAAACTGCACAAATATAATAAACTATTATTTAACATAGTTAAAAATATGATCACCGTGGTATTTTTTACAATCATTAGAAAATTTCTATTGTGACATACATGATTATATTAGTGTACTTGTAGCCACTAATAACGAATTGTTCTGTAAATTTTGGGATATTTACTAGATTTTGTTTAGATTTGTCTAGATTTTGCTGTGCTAGATTTTGTTTGCTACAATCATCACAGGTAATTTTATGAATTCTACTAGCTTCCAGGTGCATTTTTGTTTTATATGAGTTTTTATTGTGTGGATCAAGTTGTTGGTGGTTCTGTAAGCAAGTTTAGCCATGTTTTTGAAAATTCCCACTGGCAAGTTGTCTACAACCCGTGGTAATTTGTTCTGATATATTTATTGAGTTCATTGTTTGAGTTCCTTGTTTTTCTTTTTCTCTTTTTTATTCAACTTATTACGGTGTGATTGTGTCCATTTGTAATAGCATTTTCCTTTTATTTCATTTTGGAAATCACTTTCATTCAATGGTATGGTTAGAACGTTATGGTACAAAATTATTATATGCTCCCACTTTATGGTTGAAGGGATGGTTGGAGTCAGTCCGAACTTTCGTACTTTTTTGTGCCAGTTATGAACATAACGCAACAAAGATCTCAGCAGCCTAACACCTTCTCCCACTACCACAGTGGACAATTTGGAAGGGTTAACTTGTTGTTTGTACCAGTTTGACTTTGACCTTGAACATTGCAAGTCCTTTGCTGACTCACACTTTGTGTGAGCTTTACATGGAGTTTCAGTTAAAATTTATATAAAACCTGTCAGGTTTTTCTTTGTAAGTTAATTCCTTAATTTATTATCGTTAC
>JAGFPH010000256.1:2209-20902 GCA_018207615.1 Philaenus spumarius | reverse complement strand
GGGGGGGGGGGGGGGGGGGGGGGGGGGGGGGGGGGGGGGGGGGGGGAATTGCAGCGTCCATGAAAATCGTTTCTAGGGGGTTTTCGGGGATGCCGATTTTAATTCTCGGCTGGTTTTCATGGACGCAGCAATTCCCCCCTTCCCCCCAATCACCCCCGGGCACCCCCGCAGAGCAACCACGAGCGCCCGCGGGTAATTCTAATGCCAGAATTTAATTCGGCATCCCCGAAAACCCACGAGTAACGATTTTCGAGCGATTTTCCCCGGTTTCCAGTCGTTCTTATAATATTGCAAGTAATTATGCAATTGCAAAATGCATTTATTGCACCAGAATGCATTTTTCGAAAAATGGCATTACCCATATAGATTTTTTCCTGGGAGCTTTCTGAACACAATACAGAAAACCGCATCTCGATATCTGCTGGCTCTAAAAATTTCTTTATTTCGGTTGATTTTGATCTAAAGGCCCTGAACTAATAAGGGCAAGCCATGGCAAAAATATCAGGTGTCTTAAAAGCCCCCCTCCCCTATTTACATACCGGATGTCTTAACCCTAGAACTGGCATGGTTAAAGCTCAAATTGAAAAGCCCGTTTATAGCGCTTTGCAAGCATATTTTTAAAAATTCGCCAAAAATAGTAAATGAACCCCAATCCAAAAGTGTTCCATAGCTTTTTTGTAGAAGAAACTTCAAAGAATTCAAATATGCCACTAAAAATTAGTTTCTTTTGAAATTGTAAAAGTTGTTAGCTTAGAAAGCGAAAAATGTTCAGAAACGGAAGGAAAAAAAAGAACTTTATGCCTACATAAAAAATAGTAAAACATTTTTGTAATTTTTTTCAAAATACACAAAAGTTTTATAATTTAGTTCTAAATAGAAATATGTAAAAATATATTTCAATTTCACAAATTTTAGTTCAAAATAACATTTTGAACGTTTTTACTACATAACCTGCAAATCTTGACTAATTTCAAGTGACTAGCCTACGCCAAGATATTTTTTACCAAACAATGTTTTTTTTATACCAAAAATTCGAGAATGAAATGTAGAATCGAATAGCATTCTACCCAGTTTCAAATAACTTTACATTTTGTAATGAAAATTCAAAAACCTCAAATCGGCGATTTAACCTAAAACTTATTTCTATAGCCTATGTTATTTATAAACTTACCGTTTTATTACAACACCGTTATAAGCCTAATTTCACTCAAACACAATCTACACTTATTTATTTATAACTAAAACACAATATAACACTATTTTATAAACTGTAATAACCATAAAATAACACAAAACAAATGTCAACAAATGAAGTCAACTAGACGGGTGGCGTTCGATGAATTGTTTTCATTTGTAAAGCTTTGTTATACCAACATATGAGATCTAAATGTATAGAATTTTACATAGATAAAAACTGTGAAGATTTCTGTTTATAACCATATATTGTACATTTTAGGGATATATCGAATAAGACTGTAAGAATCGATTCTAAACAGGCTTGCGTATTGGCCAAATATATATGACCAATTACAAGCTTTTACCGTATATCCTATAGAACAGCTGTTTTCAGAGTAACATGTAATTTGAAGACACAGTTTGAAACAGAATCGTCTGCTAAATTCAATGCTGTAATGATCTTCTTCATAAATAACTTCTGTGAGGAATTGCAGACCGTTGAAAATGAGACAAAGTCTTGACAGTATACGGCGTTCATTGACGCGTGAATCATAGGTGATTTAGGTACTACAATTTTGAAACAGTGATTACGTATGTAAATATGTGTTCTACAAAAAAGTTGTAAATACAAAAATTATAGTTTAATTCATTACCTTTCCAACGGTACCGGTTTTATTACGATTAAATCATTTTAAGTGGATATAATGATCGATTGTGCAAATTCTCGCAAAGGTTCGAGCGGGTTGCGTTGCCCCTTAGAGACTGCAGTCAAACTGCAGTCTGCCACTTTGAGGGTTAAAAGTCCCCCCTATTTTTTTTTTTTACTAATTGAAATAGTCAGATTTGATTTTGGGATTGTTAACATGACCAGAAATGTAGTTTTTTGGTGTATCTTAAATTTTAACCCCTATCCTGAAAATGGGGTATTTTGGGGGTAAGTCGAAAATTTTAAATGAGAAGCCCTATTGAGTGACACCTCATTTTAAAGGTCTCGATAAAATATGAAGTTTGGCGCAAACCGGAGGTCTGTAAGTTGACTCTATCCAACATAATGGCCAATCAAAGTTATAAATTTTCCCCATTTAAATAACATCAAAATGTTAAAGATGATACATCTGTGGTTTTTACAAAGGGGGTTTTTTATCCAGTAGGCCACTCAATAATAATAGATTGAGTGACCTACTGGATGAATCCCTTGTAAAAAATAACATATGTATCATCTTTAACATTTTGATATTATTTAAATGGGGAAAAATTATAACTTTGATTGGCCATTATGTTGGATAGAGTCAACTTACAGACCGCCGGTTTGCGCCAAACTTCATCTTTTATCAATACGTTTAAAATGAGGTGTCGCTCAATAGGGCTTCTCATTTAAAATTTTAGACTTACCCCCAAAATACAACTTTTTTGGGGGATGGTTTGAAATTTACGATACACCAAAAAACTCCATTTTTGGTCATGTTAACAATAACCAAAGCAAATCTGTCTATTTCCATTAATACAAAAATAATAGGTGAGGGGGGACTTTTAAGACACCTGGCATGACTACTGGACTATAGTCCTATATGTTTATGTTTTCTGTTTAGTTTATACAGAGTGTCTATAAGATACTGCCACAAACTTCACCAGGCTATTCTACAGGTGAAAATAAGCAAAAAAAGTTCCAATAAACACAGGTCTGGAAATGCTTATTTTTCAAACTATCCACCACTTTTACTAAACACTTAATATCTTTGGAAATAGAAAAGATATGGACCTCAAATTTGGTGTATATATGTATTAAGTAACTATTTATCCTTGTACAGAAACACCAGAACTTTATTTTACAGACTTTAAAAATGGCTTCCGTTTAAGATTTGAATGTCAAATATCTCTAAATCCGCTAACTTTACGAAAAGCTGTTAAAAGTTTATTTTTTAAAGCAAACAAAACAGTTTTTTTTCCCGTAGCTCAAAGGATAATTTCTTTCTGTACTATTATTGTTGTTTTTGTATTGCTATAGTAATACCAAGAAATTATGTTTTAGTTTTAGCCAATAACTCCTTTTTCATAAGTTACGGGGAAAGTAAAATACCGTTTGGTTTGTTATTAAAAAATGAGTTTTTTATTTCCAAATTTTCCTTTGTATAGTTCGTTGTTTTAGAGATATTTGACACTACACATTTTAAATGGCCGACACTTTTAAAGAATACAAATAGGTACACCAAATTTGAGGGAAATATATTTTCTATTTCTAAAGACTTTAAAGTGTTTAGTACAAAAAAACAAAATGGTGGATAGTTTGAAAACTAATCATTTCCGGACCTATGCTTATTGGAACTTATTTTCACCTTATTAGAAATTTGGGACAACATATTCTAGACATCCTGTATAACATGTATTAGCTTTAGTTGTTTCACATGATAACGAAAGTTGAATGGTTTACTCGAAATGTGTGTATTATTTGCTGTATGCGCAAATGTTGGTAAATATCAGAATAAACCATACAAAATATAAATTGTGGACAATCTGTAATTAGATCCCGTCTTTTACCAACTTATCCGATTCAGATAAACTGTTGATGGTGTTTAAATGTCTGGGGAAAATAGCGCATTTTCAGGTTTGTAACTATTTAAAGGAAAATAATCTCCTAAATAGTTTTCAGTCTGGTTTTCGAAAGAACCATAGTACGAGTTCAGCTCTCTTTGTGTTACAGAGGATATTCACCAAGCTATGGATCAGCGGAAAGCTACGTTACTAATTTTGTTTGATTTTTCAAAAGCGTTTGACTGCGTATATCATCCATTGTTATTATCTAAATTGATGGAGATGGGATTTTCAGCCGAATCTGTTAAATCGTTTGAGTCCTATTTGTGTGGAAGATGCCAGTGTGTTAAGTCTGGTGAGAGGTCGTCTTCTGGAAAAGTATTTGTAGGGGGATATCCCAGGGTTCTGTCCTTGGTCCTTTATTATTTAGCATTTATATAAATGATGTTTATAATATACTAAACTAAACTATTCGAAGTTTCATTTATATTCTGACGATTTGCAAGTGTATAATCACTTTTATATCTCAGAGATAGATGAAACTACAGATATAATAAATGTTGATATTAATACTATCGATGATTGGGCTGTTAGGCATGTTTAACTTTGAATCACAGTAAAACTAAATCTATATGTATCTGTTCTAAAAGGCTTGCAAATAAAATGGATTTATTAATCGGCCGAAACTTCTAATAAAAGGCAATGATTTGTCTTATTGATCTAGAGTAAAAAATCTTGGTCTCACTATAAACAACACTCTAAGCTGGACAGACCATGTTATTGACACGTGCAGTAAAGTGTTTGCTGGCATGCACACTCTGAAGAAAGTAAAATATTGCTTGCCGTTTAGTGTTAGAGTGCAGCTGGTGAAAACATTAGTTTTTCCACATTTTAACTATTGTGATACTGTTATCAATGACATGACTGTGGAATTAGCTAACAGACTTCAGCGTGCTCAAAATTATTGTTTACGGTTTATTTTTGACTTAAAACGTGACGATCATGTGACAAATTATTATAAACACTTATTATTCTAAAACTTTGTTTTTTTTTAAATTATCATATTTTTTTGTTATTGCGCGCTATTCTGCTCACTGGATTGCCTCGCTATCTTGCAGAATAGTTTGTCTTTAGCTCAAATGTAAATGCTATCGACACACGACGAGGAGCTTCATTATTACTCATAAACAGGAACAGAGCTGAGAATTTAATAAATCTTTCACTGTAACAGCATGTAGGCTATGGAATTCATTGCCGAAGTGTTTGAAATGCTTCAATTATAATGTTCAGTTCAAGAGGCTTCGGGTAGTTTCGGGCGCTCGGTAGGGTTTTGAGGTATGTTCTTGAATGTGGGTGGGGGGTGAGAGTGTAAGGGTAGTCGCATGGTGAAGAGGTAGAGGTAGAGGTCGAGGTAGAGGTGGAGGTCAACGTAGAGGTATAGGTAGAGGGAGTCTCGCATAGTAAAGAGAGTTACCGCGCTGCTTTCCCAGTTTCACATAATTTGAGGGTCAGTCTTTAATTGTGTTGCAAGGAGAAAGGTTGTTAGGATAGTTAATTTATTTTTTTACAATGTTAAGCGACAGCAGTGAAGATAGTGATGACATGTCAACAGCGTGTAAATGGTGGCTAATTGGCTCTTTGAGTATCGTGAGTTTAGTGCTCATCCCATAAATCAAGGTACTCACAAACAACAAATGGTCCTGTCTGCAGTGTGATATTGTAGGTGAACAGCAGAGAATGGTATGGGGTTGTAGAGGGGGGCCATGACCTTGAACGGACCAATCACGGAGAATCCACGTGATACACCGCGCTGTACACCTCTCGAAAAGACAAACTATTTTGTCTTCAAAAGCGAGCGGGTGAGACCGCCTGGAGGGCCGCTAGGTACACCTCTACCTCGACCTCTTCACTATGCGAACGCCCATTACACACAATGTATTTGTGTTATTTGTGTTACTTAGAGGTGCCGTGACCTCCACCTCCACCTCCAACTCTATCTCTACCTCGACCTCTCCCTCTTCACCATGCGGCTACCCTAAGTGTGTCTATGTATTATAGTGTAGCATAATTTATTTTTAGTTCTATTTTACTTAGGATATAAATGTTGTATAACTATTGTTTGTTTGTTAATTTTTGTTTGCAATGTGAATTTTTATGTATTTATATTTCTTGAAATTCGAGATTAAGTTTAAGAGAGGACCAAATGGTCCTAACTTCACATCAATAAATAAAGATTATTATTATTAAATGTTGTATTGCCATCCGAGTGTCCTGGGATAAGATTGTCATTGAAAATAAAATCATCTGTTTGAGAAATAGAACCCGCTTTGAGTTCATTACCCTTTATAAATAATCAGCGTTCTGCAAAAACCCGTCTGAAATAGTAGATATATCCGGTTCTAACCATACAAAGTAAGAGAGATTAAGCCCCCTTGATAAGTTGAAAGTTATCTAAAAAAACCTAAACCATTAGAGCCACATTAGTTAATCTGGTGTTGGATGATTCTAAGAATGGAGTTAACTTCGTCTTTTTAGTTAGTTGACCAGTTGTGTGTCGGAAAGTCATTGATCCTTTCCCTTGAGCTCTGCTGCAGACGCACTTTAATTAAATTTCAGCAATCTCTCTTATAAAACACAAAATACAATTCGATTATGGAAATAATATGCAAAATACAAAAGGGCAACATTATGGACGTATTAGAGGAGTTTGAGATTTTTTAAACACCAAAAACAAATCAGACGGTATACCAACGTAAAAACGCAGGGGTAAAATTTACAAACCTCCTCGCCAAATTGCGCCAGTGATCGATAAAACGATCTGGAATGTGATCATATTGTTTAATTAGGTTATAATATTAAACGTATTAAATCAAAGTAAACACCAAAAACAACCCAAACGATATACCAACGTAAAATACACAGCGGTAAAATTTTCAAACCTCCTCTCCAAATTGCGCCAGTGAGCGATAAAACGATCTGGAATGTGATCATATTGTTTAATTAGGCTATAATATTAAACGTATTAAGGGTCTTCTATACTTTGCATAAAACAGAAAAAATATGCACTTCGTACTACCGTGTTTCGGACGCCGTTTTTCAACCTAAAAAGTTGTGAAACATCTTAAAGTGTTCTTAAAGGCTTTGTGCTTTTGTCTTATATCTCATAATTGAAAGAATCGACGGCAACTCATTTTAATCAACAGTTTAAGTGAGTAAAAATCGATTATTTTTAAAGCATTTTTTTTTTTGAGTTTTAAGCAATAATTTCCATATTTTAAGCTAACACGTAAAAAATATAAAGCCTTCTTTATAACTTAAAGTAGTTTCCCAGATTATCAATTTATAAATAGAATCCGAAACACGGTATTACGAATGCATGTTTCAACGATTTGGCGGCTTGAGTCAGGCCTTTTGCATTGAAATCATACTGTACACTCGGGAGTTTTCTTCAAGGTAAAGAAGAGCCTTAAATCAAAGTAAACTCAAAAAACAAACCAAACGATATACCAACGTAAAATACACAGCGGTAAAATTTACAAACCTCCTCGCCAAATTGCGCCAGTGAGCGATAAAACGAATTGGAATGTGATCATATTGTTTAATTAGGCTATAATATTAAACGTATTAAATCAAAGTAAACACAAAAAACAACCCAAACGATATACCAACGTAAAATACACAGCGGTAAAATTTATAAACCTCCTCGCCAAATTGCGCCAGTGAGTGATAAAACGATCTGTAATGTGATCATATTGTTTAATTAGGCTATAATATTAAACATATTAAATCAAAGTAAACACCAAAAACAATCCAAACGATATACCAACGTAAAATACATAGCGGTAAAATTTACAAACCTCCTCGCCTAATTGCGCCAGTGAGCGATAAAACTATCTGGAATGTGATCATATTGTTTAATTAGGCTATACTATTAAACGTATTGAATCAAAGTTAACACCAAAACAACCCAAACGATATACCAACGTAAATTACACAGCGGTAAAATTTACAAACCTCCTCGTCAAATAGCGTCACTGAGCGATAAAATTATCTGGAATGTAGATGTAGATAAAATTTATATATGTAGATGCAGTATAATGTATCAAAGTTTAGTGTTGTAAAGGCAGCACACGGCGTTTTCGTCCGCCACAGATTATTTGCCGTCGCCGTCATATCAACAGTGGCGCGAAGGAGAGTATTAGAGCTTACACATTCGTCGGAAAAATAAACGATCGATCGTTTTACTTGCCGCTGACGGTAGCTGTGCAGCCGCTCGCTGCCATTACGATCGATGTATTTTCCAACGTCTCCGCCGAAACAGTGGCGAATGTGACCAAATGCACGCCAATTTACCTTATTTTTTTCGTAGAATACTGCCCTTCAGCCGCGTGTGCAGTTCGTCAAATGACGAAACTGACATTCTTAAACAATTGAAAAATGTTTCTTCTAGTTCATCAAATCAGGATACACAGTGTAGAATGCTCCAAAATCTTCTCTTCTTTTATTTATTGATTGGATGAACGAAAATAAGTATATTTTTTTGCTTCCTTTTCAATCGGCGATAGAATAACAATAAAGCGAGAGTTGCTCTCTGTTCATATCAATAAAACAATGCAACAAATACTATATTACATAACACACTTCGTGATTGATGAACTAAACACTTCAGTTTAATGAATCCCAATGAGGCTTTTTATGAGCGAGGACGGTAACTAATCCGCAGCCGGCAAAAAAAACGCCGTGTGTTCCAAGCCTTTGAGGTTAGAGGCAGCGCACGGAAATATCTGGCGGGGGGATGAGTCATGGTTTCTAAATTATTTTAAAGTAGACCTGAATCACAATTAGAAGTGGAAAATTATACTTACCTATATCATTTTAAAGTACTTTTGGGAAGCCTACAACGTGTTATTCTGCATCTTAATTAAAACAAAAATCTCCCTAGGTTGTTGTGACCCCCTCCCCCATACGGTCGTCCTGGTTACGCCTATGAATCTATTTATACTTTATTCTAATGTTAATAGGTTTTTTTCTATGGCCAATATCTCCGGAGCACCTAAAATTTTATTTTTTCATTTTTTTGTTTTTTACTGCTTATTATTGCCCTTTTATTTAGCTTCAAAACCATCCTAAATTTATCATTATACCTCAACTCTAAGTGGGTAAAAATACGTTTTTTGGTTTGTATGTCACATGAGAATAAGACAAATTTTGTAGCATATTCTTAATAATTTGATATGATTTATCCAATTTGAAAATAATTAAAATTGTAGCCTATGGTGGGAATTTTCTTTTTGGTAGGGATATTTAGCTTTTTCTGAAGTGCCAAACCTGATTATCAGTCTTTGATGATATTCAGATGATGAGAACCCTGCATATGGAGCTGGTATGTATTAAATATGTAAGTAAAACTTTAAACGTCTTTTCCGGAAATTATATATTTTATTCACAAAATTAACATTTTATCAAAATCTATCTAACATATTGATCTGAAATTTTCAGGGGTTGTTTATTGGAGTATACTATAGATTTTAACGAGAGCATTTTGTAATATAAGTGCTCATTTCTAAGTTATGACTGAGAAATACGGCAAAAACTGGTCAAAACTCTATTATTTTATAAAAATAATGACAAAATGTATTCAAATGCTTGTATTGCAAAACCTTCACGTCAAAATTTGTATTTACATAGTACTAACACACTGATAAAATTTTACTAATTTTGATCGGGAACCGGAGTTTTGCCAACGGGTGTCAGGTAGATGGGGGGGATGCCGTCGGCAACCTCTTGGTGCGGAGATTTGCCAACGGTGGGGGCGGGAGAAAGAGAGTGTGAGGGAGGGAGAGAGAGCGATTGTCAGGGTTGTCTACGCTTGGGGTTGACGACCATTATTAAAGAGCATCCACCTTTCTCGTAATTATAATACGACGAAATATTATAATTATACAAATATTATAATCATACTGTTATCGGCAAAATACTGTGACTAAACAGTTCAGGTAAGTCCTCTAGTTTTTTTTTTTTTATTCTAATTATATAAAGTGATAATACGACGAAATATTATAATTATACAAATATTATAATCATACTGTTATCGGCAAAATACTGTGACTAAACAGTTTAGGTAAGTCCTCTAGTTTTTTTTATTCTAATTATATAATATGAAGAAACGTAAATAGTATGTATACACTTAAGCATTCATATGCTTTCCAACAATCGCTTATGGTTTTTGTACCTGGCAGAATTCTTTCTTTTATAATCGCTAGAAGAGTCTCTTTGTCTCTCTTCTCTACAGGAATCTCTCTCTCTCCCCCTCCCCCTCTCGCGCCCACCCCCAACCGATGGCAAAACTCCGCAGTATGAGGAATTCGCGGATGGGGACCCTTTCTACCTGATACCCGTTGGCAAAACTCCTACACTCATTTTGATCCAGTAGTTTCTGAGAAAATGTTTCTTAAATATTGTATTTTTAACATTGCCGAGATAGGACTCTTCGAAGCTCTCGGTGATTAATGTAAATACAATTTCTAGTATAGCCTACTGCGTGCCACTTTCAGGTTTAGTGTGGACGAGATGCCCTAACAGTGTTTTTTATTAAACGACGGTACAAATATTGTATTTTTATAAAACCAAATCGATTTTATATAATCTTTCGCTTTTGAATTGCTGATATGTATATATATAATTACCTTATTTAGTAGTCGGAGCAATTTAATTTATTTAAGTACCCTTCACCTGACGAAGCCGACAGAGTGATCGGCGAAACACCTGTAGTGTTATTCACGATAGTTAAGAATTGCTCCTACTACTAAATAAGGTGGTACAAGCTTTAAATTTACTGGCGCGACCAACATTTTCCTACAATACCGACACGTACGGGATTGACATTCATAGGCCTACTAGTGGTGCATTCCCATCTTCGAACCCTTTCCTTTTATTATTTTTCTCTTTTTGACATTTAGAAATAATAGATTGAGGTTGTTCGTTATAACTTAAATCCTGTCCAAGACGAGTTAGTTCTGGAATTAAACTGATTTTAGGCCTATCAGAACAATTATTGCCGGCTCTGTCCATTAAGAAATTAACTATTCCTTCTTCGAGAGACTTTTTAAACTTGAATGATGGCAATGGACCGAACAATCACTGGTACCAAAACTGAATATCCGTCATTACTAAATTAAACTTCAAACAGAGAATACTGTATATCCTGTGATTTGTGTATTTCAGGATTGTGAAATGTAAATCACTATAGGTCATTTGAGAAATGTAAATAGTATAGAATTTGCTTTCTTAAGGCTCGGCAGACCCAGCCACCATCTTGAATTTCAACTCCCATAAGAGCAATGTTAAACACGTAACAAGACTACTGGAGTAATAATGATAAAAACATTATTTTGAATATGTAATTTTAAAGGTTAGGGCAGTCCGAATGTGGATATAATTTAGTTTTTTTTTTTAATTAGTATAAAACTAAATTTTTCTTTGCCTGAACTCAAAATAAAAGTTTGCGATGTTTTTCTTATTCATGATAAATTATGTCGAAAAATCTGCTTTTATTGTGGAAGTATGTACGCGCCGAATTTGTGTTCCTACTCGAGTGTTTAGCCTGCACTCTGGTAGTTGTCACATCAACTTGTTGCTCGCGGAGGAAAAATATTAGACAAATACAAAATCCGTTGAGAATCGGCAGGAGTGAACAAATATTTCTGAGTTGACCGCAGCTCTCCAAGTGGCAGAGCTGTATACTACCAGCATTAGTCTGCTAGTTTTTCATTCTTTCGCTAGCAAATATAGGGCAGTTTCATAAAGACGGAAAATAGAGGGTTACAGACGTAACCCTGACTGTAAACGTACTGAAATGTGCATGCGTGACAATGTAAGTAGCTAACAGCACCAGACAAACTCTATATGCAAAACACAATAAGCAAAAAATGTGATGTTCGGCATTAGCCGGGTGATAGCCATTTCCCCGGTCTCCCCTAAAACCAATTTTTACGGGCAGTAAATTTATAAATAGGCTACTATTATAAATAAAAAATGAAAACGGTACAGCTACGTTAAAAAGACAATTTAAAAGCGTTTATGATATTAAAACAACTCTAATCTATGGAGGAATACTTTGAATTGCCGTAATGTAATTGTGTACTGAAGGCTACATAATTAATTGATGTAGTTAGCTAACTATAAGTAGGTCCACACACTGTATTAGTTTGTAGTGTAGAGTGACCAAAGCATTTCTTGAGAAAACCGGGACACAACTAGCCGGGCACCAAAGGACCTGCCCTAATGTACCCAGGTTTTTAAAATATAAAATATTTAGCCTGATTATAGAATATTGATAAAAACGAGAAACACAAAATGTACTATGACTTACTATATTGCTTAGTTAATATTTTATTTATATTATTTAAAACAATCATTAAAGCTTTTAAAATATTATAACCCTGGAATTTGTAATAAAATTTAATGAAACATAAGCTTTAAATATTACTGAGTGTTTCTAGATAAGGTTGATTTTCTTGGAGAGAAGGACATTTTTCTTCCAGCCTTCTTGATCATGTCTTTGTCATTACAAAATTCTACACAGTCGATTTTGTAGTTGTACAGGATTTTAAACTTTTAAACCACCAAAGTTGGTGTTCGTATTGTCTCCAAAAAATGCCACACTTTTTTTTATCGAGATCAAACATTTCAATAGTATTCAAACAAAATGTTGAAATTTCGTCAGATCTGTCAATTTATCGTGTCGTATTTCGTTTGATCAATCGAAATAAAAAAAAAATATATCAAATTTCGTAAAATCTATTAAAAACTGAATTCCAGGACTTTTGAGCGTCCCGAAACCACTTTTCGGGACACCGTATGTTTTGACAAAAAACCGGGACAATCCAGGTTATCCGGGACGTTTGGTCACCCTATTGTAGTTTAAATTGATAATGTCACAACGAATGAGTAATAAAGTTATTATTATTGTTCAAGTATACAATATTTTGAAAGAGGGTAACCCCAACAGACTTTCGAAAATGGAAATTTCGGACAGCCTATAGCTCAAATTAAAAAGACAAAAATGGAGAATCATGGTATAAAGTCAACTGAAACCGACCAATCTGTTCGTTTGTTCCAAATTTTATAAACGTACTTAACCCCTTAAGTCCGCACCTTTTTTTGGTCAAAAATGCAAAAAATTATTGTTGTCCTAAAAAATTCTGCTATTTCTCTTATTTAAGAAAATATATAACACTATCTAAGAAAAAATAACATATGCCTATATACATTAGATATATACAACAGAATGCGCTTAGTTTAAAGTGACTTGATTGTCATGTGAACACAATAAAATTAGTTACAAATCCCATGCACTTAAAACTCATCGACTCTGAAACCATAAGAAAAGCTGATAAAGAGACCTAAGAAGAAAACAAGAAGAATCGTGTGAGGAGGAGATTGTTAAAGATGATAACGAAGATGAAAGATAGTTTTTTAACTGTAGGTACATTTATGCTGCACCTTTTATACTACCATATCTTACCTTACTAAATTTATCATGTTATGTTAATTTAAACCCTTTAAAATTAATAAAAATATTAAAATTAAAATTGTTTTTTTATTTGTAAATATTAAAAAATATATATATATTTTTTTGTCAACTATTAAGTACATTTTTATAATTCTGCTACAGTAAGTTAAGACATGCTTGCTAAATAGCTGCCACAAATTTCGTGCTAATTGGCCTAATAGTTACTGAGATAATGGTACCTGTAGAATTGTATGTACTCCTATGTAATTAACATGGGAGAGGTAAAAGAACCGACTCCCCTTAATAGCCCAGTCAATAAAGGGAAAAAATAGGCCTTAGTGGGAAGTAATTAGTGAAAAGCTGAAATTTTGTCAGATGTTACAATAGTATAAGAGGAGTATTTACACAAAAGTCCCCACCCCTCCCCCTCTTGCTTCCCCTCTACCCCCCCTTAAAGTTCACTTTTGAAAGATTTTTTATTTTGTCAATATCTAAGAGATAAAAAGCGATAGAGTAATTTTTATTTCGTTATTGTAATCCTTATAATATTCTCTATCAAAAATGTTCTTTGCGTTTAAGCTATAAAACAATTATTTACCGTGTATTTTTAAATTTAATGTTAAAATTTTAACTTTTCTATTACAATAAATACATGTTTAGCTATTTTTTATTAATATGAGACAAGTTATGAAAAAATGGCACAAATAAAACTTTTAGGGTATTTTTCAATCTTTATATTGATATAAGTATTGTAAATGTTAAGTGCAGACAGTTTACTTAATCGGCCTGGCAAAGGAAGATGGTGCGGCGCGGGGCGTACGAGTCCTCGAGGGCCGGATCAGCCCGTTGGCATATCAGCGGTCAATCTGCAGTAGAGGCCTATTGTTTGGACTTTTATTTGTATAGCTGGTCTAATTATAGGTATTACAATGGTTAAATAGACGTAAACATTTATTTTATTTTTTCATTATTTATTTATTTTCTGGTATTTATTATTGCAGTGTTAAACACAATATAATTTCTTTTAGCCAAGCCAATAAAGGGGAAAAATAGGCCTTATTGGATATAATTAGCGAAAAGCTGAAATTTTGTTTATAAAATTGTTAATGTTCTTTATATTAGGAGAGCTAGTTTTAGTTTGGGGGATTATTTATAACCCTAAGTTATTAAGACCGTGCCATTATCCACTACCTATGGACCCGCCGCGCCGTGTCCCGTACTTTCTAAAGCCGGCAACGACAGGTGTCAAGCAGCAGAACATGTTTTGTTTACTGTCAAAACACCATCATGGACCATCCATTCATCACTCAAATTGCTATTTACAATATCTTAAAATTGTCTGGGATATATACAATACTGGCACATAAAAGTAGAGTTTCAGTTTTATATAAGGCCGGCCACACACAGAATCAGACACGGTCAGTCACGTTTAGTCAGTTTGACTAATAGCAACTAAAACGGGGGGTTTAGCATGGGTGGTTATGGGGTCGCCACACACTGCATCGAACGAGACGAACAGACACAAACAGTTTTTTAATCTTATACTGGTTTTTTTCCAAGATGTATTCGAACGTTTCGACTTTCATTCGACAGTAGTTTTCGATTTTTTGGGATGGTTCTCAATTCCTTAATAAAGTCTACGAGGTTCCTCTTCTCGTTTATAGGGTGTACCCAACGATCTCTGTTATTAGTGCCTTTTCAAACAAATTAATCAAGTTCCACATCATAATTATAGCTTCCTCTTCCTTCTCTTCAAAGTTCGTTTCAAAGTTAGGTTAAAAACTTTCAATAAGCACTAAATGCACACAATACAACAATCTGGTGGACAGAAGAACTGAAAATGGAGGTAGGCAATGACGCCCAGTGACTAAACCACCACACACAGGATCAGTCAATAACAGCCAAACAGACAGAAAAGACTAAAGGCGTCTTTGACTATGACTGACCGTGTCTGATTCTGTGTGTGGCCGGCCTAAGGCAGTGGAAACATTCTTGCTACTGTTTTATTCCAATCCAGTTTAGTCTTGATCATCAATTATTTCATCTACATTATTAGGACTGTTATCACATTAAAACCTTAAAACAATTAAGTTCTACTTTCGGACACCCACAATATTTAATACAAGATGTCTTATAGCTGCAAGACACGAGGTGCAGAAGGTCATCAGTTACAAAAGACCTTAGTCATTGGTGTTAGTGTTGGTGTTAAAGCTTTCCTGTAACCTCCATTTTCTTTCATCTTTTCCATCTTCCAACTCCAAAACTGTAGCATCCAATCTGTTACCAAGCCATGTCTGCACTTGAAAATAAACCCTGAACAAATGCTGATGAAGGGGGGATGCTTTGCAAGGTCGAAGTTTGACCTTAGATTAGATTTTTTTGCAATTTTTGCAAGTAACGAGCTTCATTGAAGTTCATGTGCTTTTTCTGTTAAGATAAAATTTTCCCAGTTTGTTTTCAGTTCTTTGGAATCATCTTGACGTAGAAACACCGACGCTTGTGTTTGAGCTTCTTCTGACTTTTGTAAAATGTCCAAAGATTTTATTTTTCCCAGATAAAAGAAAGAAGATGTTGTGTCACAACCTGTTATGGCATAAGCAAGCAGATTAAGCTTCCTTTTGTCGTTCAACTTATGGATGATTTTGGAAATCCTGTAATACACTTTTCGTCCAGTTACTGGTTTTCAAAAGTAGATTGTTTGGTTTTCAGGCCCAAGCGCTACCAACAGTATTAATAAATTGGTGTATTAATAAATTGACAGTAAACAAAACATGTTCTGCTGCTTCACACTTGCCGGTTTTAGCCAGTCCAATAATGGTGGGTCCATATTTGATGGAGAATGGAACGGTCCTAATAACTTAGGAGTAGGAATAATCCCCCGAATCAAAACTGGCTCTCCTAATATAAAGAACATTAACAATTTTATAAACAAAATGTCAGCTTTTCACTAATTATATATAACAAAGGCCTATTTTTTCCCTTTATTGGTTCGGCTAAAAGAAATCATATTGTGTGTTTATCACTGCTATAATAAATACCAGAAAATAAATAACTAAAAAAAAAAAATAAAATAAATGTTTACGTCTATTTTACTATTGTAATACCCATAATTAAACCAGCTATACAAATAAAAGTTCAAACAATAGGCCTTTACTGCAGATTGACCGCTGATATGCCAACGGGCTGATCCAGCCCGCGAGGACTCGTACCACAGAGGATATATCCTCTGTGCTCGTAAGCCCCGCGCCACGCCATCTCCCTTTGCCAGGCCGATTAAGTCAACTGTCTGCACTTAACATTTATAAAACTTATATCAATATAAAGATTGCAAAATACCCTAAAAGTTTTATTTGAGCCATTTTTTCATAACTTGTCTCATATTAATAAAAAAAAGCTAAACATGTAATTATTGTAATAGAAAAGTTAAAATTTTTACATTAAATTTAAAAATACACGGTAAATAATTGTTTTATAGCTTAAACGCAAAGAACATTTTTGATAGAGAATATTATAAGAGTACAATAACGAAATAAAAATTACTCTATCGCTTTTTATCTCTTAGATATTGACAAAATAAAAAATCTTTCAAAAGTGAACTTTAAGGTGGGGTAGGGGGGAAGAAAGAGGGGGAGGGGCGGGGACTTTTCAGAAAATATTCCTTATATAATCAACTAACATCCATGAAAAAATCACATTTTCACTAATTAGTTCCCACTCAAACCCTTTATTGACTGGGCTATAAACGATGGTGCTAAAATACGGAACTTCTTTAAACTATTTAACCCCCCCCCCCTCCCCTATTTAATCACAAACAACACAAATTTAACAAAAACTAAACAAAATTTAGTCACAACGATTTTAGAAATTTAAAACTCTAATTTATTTAGCAGGGACTAATGTAATCCTTTTTTGAAACGGAAGTATGGCAGTAGGCGACGCGACGTCACCTGCTTACAAAATAGTTAAAACTTTCTTTCCCCTAAAACATGGACTAGAACAGAACAAAATATTGAAATATTCATTGTTGATAGCCTTAGAACTACATATATTTTATATACATTATTTATTTTCTGTCAAATGTAGTCTGTATTTGCATATAATAACATACATTCTTACACCAGCATACAGAATAATATGTCAGTGATACATTAAATAAATAAAGGTCACACCATGAACGTCATTGAAGAATTTGAGATTTATAAACACCACAAAAGCAATCCAGAAAAAATCTTAAAAGAAAAATTGAATTTTGCTTCCAATTGCCTTTATGATCTAATATTTTGCCAACAATATAAAATCAAAGAGACATAAGAAAATCTAGTAGGGCACAAGGTACAATCTGATAAGAATTGAACAGAACTGCACCTTTATCTTTCCAAATCAGTCTTGCAGGAAGTACACCAGAATGAGGTACCTCTCAAGTGTAGCAAAGTTGTACGAAAATATATGTTACCGTAAGTGTTGTGTGTGTATATATATATAAATTGTGTTTGAGTGGACATAGATAGCTGGCCTGATGATGCTGCCTGTGGCAGTGAAACTTGTAGCCACATAAAAGGTAAAGTACAAATACAGACTACATTTGACAGAAAATGAATAATATATATAAAATATTGAACTCGTATACGTAAAATATTTTACCGTAAACTAGTAGAATTAGTTTTTTTTCTCGAGTATACGAACCGAATGATAAACCGAGATAGGCTTAGCAATATCGGACGATATACACGTCTAAGCTTTTAGGGACATTCCCAAGACCAAGGACGAAATAGCAGCGAAAGCAAATACGTTTATCGACTACATATCGGCTAAAATTTCGTTCAGTTGGAAAAGCCGTTGAGTCGAACGTGATCGGGAAGTAGAAACAACACTGTTAATATCCGCTAATGACGTTTTTATTCAACTACCTGTATTCCTATCATGGCCATTTGCAAGTGAAAACTCTTTGTGGTCCGTACAACTCTTGCAAGTTTGTTTTCACTTACACGATGGCCGTGATCAAGGTTGAAACTGTGAGTGAATAAAAAAGCCTCATTAGCAGAACTAGCAGTTTTCTTTTTTCCATGGTGAAATCAATTCAAAGTTGCAAGAGCCAATAGAATATTACAGTCTTGTGCCAACCAATTAATTTAAGAGGAGATAGACCAGTTTAAAGAGAGAAACAATTAAAATACTGGAATAGTATTAAAAGTAAGTGCCACCCAAGATTCAATACAATTTTCAATTCGGAAGACCGCTAATGCATAATATATATTAAATGTCTTAACAAAGGCAAATCATTTCTAGCAGTTATGAAGTGCTTCTTC
Source organism: Philaenus spumarius (assembly GCA_018207615.1). Taxonomy (NCBI): domain Eukaryota; kingdom Metazoa; phylum Arthropoda; class Insecta; order Hemiptera; family Aphrophoridae; genus Philaenus; species Philaenus spumarius. The sequence continues at coordinate 2,377 of JAGFPH010000256.1, read as the reverse complement.
AGAGATGTCCTGTTGAAATATATTGGCAAAACATTTTCAAAGTAAATGCCAGCCAAGATTCAATACAGTTCTTGATTCCAAAGACCACTAATGCATAATATATTTTAACAGTATAAACAAGGGCAAACCATTTCTAGCAGTTGTGAAGTGCTTCTTCAGAGATGTCCT